>WBMZ01009046.1:0-153863 GCA_013400975.1 Atrichornis clamosus
TCTGGGGTCCCCAACGTTACAAGAACATGGACCTGCTGGAGCAAGGTCAGAGGAAGGCCACGAAGATGATCATAGGGCTGGAGCACCTCTTCTATGAAGACAGACTGAGAGAATTGGGGTTGTTCATCCGAGAGAGGAGAAGTCTCCAGGGAGACCTTAGAGCAGCCTTCCAGTACCTAAAAGAGCCTACGAGAGAGCTCGAGAGGGACATTTCACAAGGGTAATTGTTATGATCTGATTATTAAGAAATGCCTCTGTCCAAATTAAGGTGCAAGCAAGACCGTATGCCAGAGTCAACAGTGTGGATTTTATTTAACAGTGAATGTGATGTAGAGAGATAGAAAGAAATAGGAAATTGGGATTGGGAGAGAAAGGAAGTGAGAAAGACAGATTAAGTAGAAAGGTATCACCATCCCACAGATCCAGGTGACATCCTGCTGGGCTTCTTCTTCTACTCTTCATGGTGGTGGGATTCCCCAAGTCATTCTTCTGGGGTATCACCTTTATACAGTCCAAGATCCATATCCACAGGGCACAGATGCCATTCACGTAACTTGGGATGGCATGTCTATAAGCACTTGCTTCCTTTCCATCCACGGTGGGAAATTTTGTCTGGATGCATTAACTTGGAGGTGCTAACCAAACCTCAGCTCTGCTAGGCCTGGCATTAGCGCCTTTCTGCTGCAAGTTCTTCTCCTCTGTGCTTATCTCAAGTTCCTTCTGTGGTGACTTATAGCAAATTCCTTCTGTGGCCTTGACAATGTTTAAGGCAAGTGTGATCTCTAAGTCTCTTACAGCATGTAGTGACAGGACAAATTGAAACGGCTTTAAACTGAAAGAGTGGAGGCTTAGATTAGATATTGGGAAGAAATTTTTTACTCTGAGGCTGGTGAGACCACTGAAACAAGTGGCCCAGAGAAGTTGAGGATGCCCTAGCCCTGATGGTGTTTAAAATCAGGTTGGATGGGTGCCTGAGCAACCTGGTCTAGTGGTAGGTTCCCTGCACACAGCCATAGGGTTTGAACTAGATGATCTTTAAGGTCCCGTCCAACCCAAATCATTCTTTGATTATGTTTAAAAATGCCTTCTTATACAGTAAATTATACCTCATCATAAGTGAAAAATGGTCCTGTGATTCCAGAAGCTACAGTATTTGAGGAAGCTCTGCACAGCACAGGGTCTTCCAAGAAAATCAGTTTATGGGATTGAGGTTTTTCTGATCTGCCACTGATCAGAAAAATTTGAATAGCAGTGCACATAATATCAGAAAGATCTGGTGTTCTTTGCTAAGGTACTGAGATTTTAATTTTGTGCTCATTGCTTAGAGGCCACATTTTTAGCACTCTTTGGGCTGCCTGGATTTTGCCTTTCTACACAAATCTTTGCTCACAAACTCCTGGCAAGCCTCTTGGAGAAAAGCCCTGCCTAGCAAGAAGCCATCAGACTCTTATTGCAGTTTAACAGTGAATTTATGTCCTTGTGTCTACAGTTTTATTTAGTAGTCATTCATATCTAAAAGTCTCAAAGTAATTTCAGAGTAAAAAAAGTAAACCTAAGAGAATTTGTGAGAACAATCAGATCAGAGAAATCCAGTGAAAGAAAAGGAAATATTTTTATTCCTTCAGCTAGAAAACTCCCTGTCCCCTTTCTTTTTTTGGCATGTGTCAATCTTTCTTTATAGTTTAGGAATGGTATTCCGCAATTTAGTGTTCCCACCAAAACACTCCAAATCATGCACTGCTCGCTCACTCCCTCCTGGCCCCCTTTCCCCTTCCCACTGTGGTGGGTTGGAGAGGAGAATGGGAGTCACAAAAGGTAAAGATCATGTGTGGAGATAAGAACAATTCACTGGAAACAGCAATGAGACAAGAAAGCAACCAGGAGCAGCTACAATATCAATAACAAAGTGTACAGGTGAGGCAAATGATTCACACAGGACTGCTCGGCATGGTGGTACCTGAGCACTGCCTCCTCCTTACTCCACTGGAAGCGACCCCTTCCCCCCGCCCCCGGCAAGTGATTTCATATATCTTGTGTTTAGACAGACATTGCCTTCCATTAGTCTATAATAAAGTTAAAGAAACATGAACTATTATGTGAATTAATTTTATGCAGGGGAAGAATTGTCTAGAAAATAAGACACTGTCAGAATGGGAGATATGTGAAGCAGTATTCCACTAAGTGTTGATCTGCATACAGTGTTTCATAAAATTTTCATGATTAACCTGAGTCAGGAAGTTTGGAAACAGAAAGTGGGACACTGAAAGAAATGGAAGGAAAAGTATGGCTACTGAATCTGCAGATGGTGCCAAACTAGGAAGGACCTTATCTTAGGTCCAAGCAAGTTTAGGATTCTGGATAATTTCATTGAATTGGAGGAATATTCTTCAAAGAAGACTTGTTACCATTCAGTAATAAGAAGTAATACACTTAGTCAGGAACAGTCCTTTATGTAAACATAGCAAGAGTGAGAATTTGCAAGAAATCATTCTGCAGAGGGAAGAAAATATAGTGAAGAATATAAGTCAGCAATGTCATGTTATTGCTAAAAAAAAAAAAGCAGCACTAAACCCTCTATACTGAAAGATAATTTATATTTTTATATCTCTCTATACGGGTAGAAAAGAAGGGATTATAGCTTAAAAGACTGAATTCCACTGCAGTCAGCATTGCCAGGGTCTCAGCAGGACGACTATGTCCACTTTTGATGGCATGCTCCAAAAAGGCTGTGCAAAAAGGCATTGCAGAGAGAACAATGAGAGCACTATAAAACATCACCTACAGGGAAAAGTTTAGTCAGCTGAGGTTATTTAATCTAGAGAGGAAAATGTCAAGGAGAGACGTAATAACAGTCTTTGGACGTGTAAAGATGTTGCTGCTAAAAGCAAGTGAATAAGCTCTTCTCTACGTCTGTAATAGGCAGGGGGATAAAGTAATAGGTTTAAACTCAGGAGGAAAGATTCAGGTTAGACATCTGGATATCAGGCATACTACATGTTCCTACTGAAAGAAGAAAATTTAAGACAATTGAGCTTGATTTATCTCAGCAAGGGGACTGCACATAATAGGGACTCAGGGAATGATCAAAACTTTCCTGACAATTACTGAATTTGATGCCACTCCAAGCTGTGATGTGGAGAGAGGAAAGGTGTGGAGTACAGTGTAAATAACATTGCACAAGAAAGATTAAAGAGGAGAATTAGAAGGCAGTAGGTGAGAGGAAGCAAAGGGAAATAAATTAAGGTGGTGAGGGGAAAGTAAGGATGCATCAGAAGATAAAAAGTGAGGATGGGAGTGAGAAGGAGAGAACCTTGCATAGAAGATCCAGTCCTAGTCCATTTAGCTGTCTGGGGAAGAGACACAGAAAAGTGGTACAAAATATTTAATACCTCATAGACTTTTCCAGACCACACTGCTTTCCAAACACTTCCATAAAGCCCTCTGTTTGCATTCTTCTGCACTCAGGAATGACTGTGAAACTGCCTGGCAGAGTTTCATCACTTTCTTATTCCTTGTTTTCCCACAGCAGTTCACCGCACAGCCCCAAATTTTCTCAGTCACTGGTCACAGAGATTTACACTTTGGCAAACCCAGCCCGTTCCGTGCTTGACTTTGGGTACCAGGAACTAATTACTTTGGAAAGTTTAATAATGAACACCACATAGGAATTCTCCAGCAGGGGACTGGGGGATGAAGTACATTTCTCCATGGCACTATTCCACTGGCTCATACCTTCTTTTTATTCCTGCAAGCTCCTTCTTTTCTCACCCCATACTTCCCAAAAGCTGCAACATGGGAATCAAGGGAGCTATAGGAAATGATGTAATTTGATGCTTGACTACCTCTTCCATCTGCACACAGCCTTCTCCTCTCACTTCAGACATTGCACTGCAACCAAAGCCCAGGAGTTAGACATCCAAATAATACTTCTGAGGGTCTGGCAGTAACAATCTTTTACTGTTACTGTAGTATAAACATAAAATAATCGTCATAAACTTTCAGAGTATAGCTAAAACTACTTGAGGCAAGGATGTATAAATAGCACAGAGATGGTTGCCCTTTTTGGGCAGGTAGTTATAGGCTCCCACTTCTGTGGGAATGGAAGGGAATCACTAGCCATGATGATTTATTTGTGAATGCTAGTGTCAGTGACAAAATAACAGGGAGGAGAACCATCAAACAGCATGCAAGAGGGAAAAATGTTGGAGCAATTTGCTTCCCATGGCACAAAGTGTAGTGTTGCATCTTTGAAAAGCCAAATATTTAAACTGCTAAGATCACACAGAGGAGGCATTTAGAGTTTGTTGTAAAAAGAACCCAAGTTCATTTTAAAAATATGTTTCCCCATTAATGTTTTCAGCCATGTGTCTGTAAATCATTTATCAGCTAATTCTCTGCAGGTGCATGGTCTTGGAAGTATAACTTTTTCCCGTCTCAGCAACACTGCTTAATTTGATGAAAAATGTTGTCATGATGAGCTTCAATAATTTCCCCCTAGCCAATAATTCATTGAATTACAGTCAGACTAGAGGAACTTTAAGGAATTAGAAAAAGCCCCCTACAAATTCTTCTGTGAGAAAAGGAATGGAGCACTCTGGTGTTTAATTGCCTAGGAAAGGGGTAAGATGGCTCTGATACCAATTTAAAGAAGTCACAGACCTGCTGTGGTTACTGGGAGATGGGGGAATGTTGCTATAAGACAGTGTTTTTCACCATTTTAGAAAAAAATTTATACATAAAAAATGCAGAAGCCTCCAGTTTTTATCAAGCTTTCTTCTTCATGCGTTTTTTTTCCTTTAGGGAATGATTTCTAGCTGGGTTATAATTAACATTAATATACTTTTTCAATGAAGGTTGTTTAGATTGGTAGCAAAATTCATAGCAAAAAAGATCCTGATGACATTAAGATCTGTCAAGCTGAAGAGAAAGTCATGAACAAAAACAAAACAAGGTAAAAATGTCAAACTAATGGCAAACAAGTAGTCTCCAAATCTTGTGTGCAATAAAGCTCTTGAAGACTGAATACAAAGCTCAGCTTCTGTCATTTCTGCCCTTTTTGGCCTGCTTTATCCTCACTTCTAATATCATTTCCTAATCACAAGGGGAGGGAAAATTAAGCTGGACAACCCTTAGGTCCCAGGAACCGTGCCTCTCACCACATCCTGGACTGACACAGAAGAGCATCCTTAGTGTACAAAGAAAATGTGCTAATGAACTTATTTTCTCTCCTGCTCAGAGATAAAAGACAGCTTTTCTGAAGGGGAGTTGCTGTTAGAAGGTGCCATTGAAGTAAAGCAGCAGCAGGCAGCAGGTTGCCATTATTTATGGATTCCTCTGAGACAAGAGAAAATTGTTTTCTTGTTTTGAACAGCAGATAAAATTCAGAATTTGAAAACAAATTTGAGAAGTGTTACAATAAAAATTTATGCTCCTGCTTTCACTTCATTTAGGAGGTTCTCTCCCCTTTCCTCTCCCTTCTAGAGAACAAACACTGCTTTGGTAAAATTTCCTCACACAGGGATTATGAAATCTCAGCTCACAGTCTTCCTTCACTTTATCAGAGGGAATTTTCAAAACAGATGAAAGCTCTGGAAAGCATTTGTTAGATGTCTCAGGGTATTTCCTTCATATCAGAAAGTGGACAGCCTCCATTGAGAACAAAATGTGTCTTGGTTTTCACGGAGTCTTCATTAACGGATGTGTTATCCAATGCAAACTTTTCTTTTTTTCTTTATGTTTAGTGATGGTTTGTGTTTATTTTATACAGATTCAGCAAGCTATGTTTTCTACCCTTCCCAGCAATGGAGAACTATTCATGACTGGTTTCATGACTGGAGAAAACCAAACTACTCAAGGCTCGTTGCACATAGCTGGAAAGAGCAGCTTTTGAAATCCGTCAACACACTGTTTTTCATGTAATCAGACAGATTTTAATAGAGAAAATTGTTCTTGAAGAAATAAAGGTGAAATAGTACAGCAGCCACAAAATTCTTGGAAGGATGGCTAAAGGGGGCTATCCTGCATAACTGGCTACTTAAAGATGGGAAACTGTGTGCAAGACTGGACACTGATACTGAACAAAGAGTGCAATGCCAGTGGGAAAAGTAGGAGATGAACGCAGTGACCTTCAGTGCTGTGACCTCTTGTTTGCCTTGGTACTGCCAGAGGTTTTCCTGGGTGAACAGCATCCAAGGACTCCACTCCTTCATTTCTCCTGGGTGTACTGCAATCTGGTGGCAAGGATGTGCCCTCAGTCTATCTTCACTATCCCTGCAGTGCGCACGGGGCCTGCAGCTCCTGTGACTGCACCAGGGTGTTTGGAATTACACACTTGCAGCTAGTGCAAAAGAGCTTTCTGAAGTGTGGAGATATGCATTGCTTATGTACTGCCTTGGAGCAGCAGGCCAGCTTGCACTCTATGTGCTCTTCGTTGGGGAAGAAAAAAGGCATATCAGCATGGCTTCAGATCTCTAAGCCAGTATTGGAACTGAGCCAGTCATTTCTGTACATATCTCAACCTGTTATCCCATGGTTATTTTGGAGTTTATCACTTTTTAATCTATACTATGTGATTGGTTGCCTGCATGCAAGTACGTCTTTTGTTACATAACATGTAGATGCTGAATTCTGCATATTACATAGTTGTACTGCTGTGCTAGACAGAGGTTTGCTTGGTGCACTTAATATGCCAATAGTAATTGGTACACTATTTCAATACTACTAAAAACCATTAAAATGCAAACTGCAGTTTCATTTGTTACAGGAGACAGTACTGTGAAGGTGCTTGGTTGTGCAGAGATGGCTAAAAGTTCAACAAAACATGGTTCAGTTTTTTTGTTTTTCTCCCCTAGGTTTCACTAGAAGATAATTTCATTAATTTAGGAGAATCAAACAAAGCAGTGGTGCTGACAGCCTTTCACTACCCAGGATTGCCAGGTGCCTGAGGTTATAGGGAGTTGTGCTTCTGTAGTCTGCAGGAGAGGAAAATAAGGAGCCATGCAATAGCTGCCAACAGCTACTTCAGGGAAAGTCACAAAGATGGGGGAGCTGCATTCTGCGTAGCAGTCACAGATGATACAGAGGGGTGCAAAGGGCACCAGTTGCATCTTGGGAGGTTCAGATGGGACTTGAGGAAAAACTTCTTCACTAAGAGGTCAGTGCAGCACAGGAACTGCTTACCTGGGAACGTAGAAAAACTTGAAAATTTTCAAGAACTGGCTGAGCAAAGGCACAGCTGACCTGATAACGTATTGGTGATACTTTTGCTTTGAGTGGCATAGTGGACTAGTTGGTTTTTCGAGGTCCCTCCCTGCCAACATGACCCTGATTCTTTGACTGCTCACCAATCTGTAGTGCAAATTAGAGTTTTTGTACCATTAGCAATCACAAAGCCATTCTAGATCACCTATCCACAGGGGCTGTAAGCACAATAATAATTTCCCATAAGAACTGTAATATATTTTTCCTGCTGAGAAATAGTTCCAGCCAGTTCACTTTTCAATTTTATCTTCTACTTTAGATGCTTTAGGCAGATGAAGTCCAAAATAAGGGCGTTTTCCTGAAGTAAGGACATACAAAATAACATCTCTGCCTTCCCAAAACAGAAAATTTGGTATTGGCTTTCTGTTGGTTGTTGTTATACTGAACAAGATAAACTAAACACTGTTGGGTTTTTTGCATGATGATAACAGTTAGCAGTGCCAAAACATCTTTCACTACTGTGTTTGTTGCTGCCCATAGTAAGAGCGAATCATTGCCATAAGGAATGGGCAGCACAGGGCAGACAAAGAAGGGAAGAGAAGGAGAATATACAGTGGAAAAGGGAGGTAGGGACATATGCCATGATTCACCAAACATTGCTTAGGATGGGGAAAGATGAGCTATTAGATAAATGTTGTTCCTCTAAGGTCTAAGTCAGTACCACCACAATGCAACTATCTTCCAACAATTGTTAAAGCTGGTAATGGTTTTGTATTTTCCACTAATGTACAGAGTGGAATTTTCAGAAAATCATGTTCTTCAGCCTCCCAGGGAAAGCAGATGCTTCCATAATGCTTTTGATGAAGTGTCCTGTGTCTCTGCCCCTGCTGCTTGCTGAACAGGCAGAGAAGTTCCCAGTTCTTCTTTCAGACAGAACTGCAGACAAGTTTTTGTGACAGTTTTATTTCATTCACTGCCTTTGAGAGTATATACATATTGCTCAGGGCAGAGGCACAACTCAGCAGAAAATTACTGAATTCACAATTCATGTTTGGATTTTCCCACAGCAGAGTCATGTCTGACTCATTTATAAGTGGGGGGAGAAATAATATCATGAGCAAACAAACCTGTGGATGTATAGCTGTCTTGCAGTGTACAAATACAGGAAAGAGTCCCCAGTGAGTCCTGAACTGGTGTGTTTCTTGGGTTTAGCTGATCTGACAGATTTTTCTTGTGCTGTTCTATAGTTCCTGTAAGTCAAGGGTGAACACCAAGGCCAGATACCTCAAATATTGTTTCCTCCTTTAGGAATTCCAGATTGTGTTCAAAGCTGACCTCTTCACTTCTACATATTGAGGTGAAGTGCTGCCTACAAGGCACTGAAATAAGAGCACCTCAGCTACCAGTAGCAGGTGCATTACAAAAACCTTCCACACAGCCAAAGAACAGCACAGGCAAAGGGTATTGGATGTTAGGAAGATACTGGTATGGATACTGTAATAATATGCACAGTCATATGTTCTCAGACATCTTCACAATTATGGAGAAGTTTCTGCAAAACTTAATGAGCATATGGGAATTTTAGCCTGTCTGTAACATGAAGCAGAGAAGGTTTACAAAATACGTGTGCCCCAAAACCCTTGTTCAGCTCACTGGTTCCTGAGGATAACATATGACGTATGTCCAGCCTTGCAAGATGAGTGATCTGTGTGGGTTTAAAAAGTGACTGGAAAAAGTCATGGCAGGAACAACCCATTCACAGCTACTAACTCCACAGACACCAGTTGTGGTTCAGCAAGTCCCTAGAGGGATGGCAATTTACTGGAAGCTGCTTACACTCAGAACCTATTTACACTCCAAACCTTGTTATTGGCATAAAGGAATAGTTTAACATCAGCCCTATTAATATTTTTACAGCCTGATAGTCCAAATTAATAGTGCATTTACAAGTAAGATGCACTCTGAGTCCGAATTTAATATAGAGAAACCTCATGAGTAATACAGTTAAAGTTGTCTTACAAGATTTATTGATATCACCTCCTTTTCTCTGATGCTCTGAAGAATCTTCCAAGGGCCCTCCAAGTGCTAAGGAGCTGAGTTTCTCTCACAAAAAGTGGAGTGGGGTTGCAACAAATCATCACTGTCCTGAGGTACTTGCTGTGAACAGTGTGAGGATGACCAGGGATATCTTTCTCCTCAGCCTTGAGTCTCTTTGGGGATATTTTTATATGAAGTTTTATCACTGACTACCTCCTTCTCCTCGTTTCCCAGATAAAGTTTGGGAGGTGCAGACTGTGCTCCACACTGTGGAGAGGCTGTTTGTCCACAGTGACTATACAGGGGTGCCAGCACCCTACCCTGGGCACTCCCAGAGCAAAGAAAATGCAAGGATGCAACAGGCGCATGGACACCAGGCAATTGATGCCACAGAAAAAACCTGTGTCCTTTTACTTCTTAGTGTCAAAAATCATATTTACAGGGATACAGCTATGAGAAAACTTTAAGAAAATATTGTCATTGTTGTATGTTACCCTACTTTATAGCCTCTTCCATGTACATTTGCTGTTTTCTGCTGATGAACTGAGGATCCCAGACTACACAGATGCTTGTCTTGCCCCACTGCAGTCTTCTTTATGTCTCCGCAAACAGAGATGGAGCCAAAAGCCAATATCCTGTCAGCTGTAGGTAATGCCAGTGCCTCCTGGCCTTCTGCACTTTTAAAAGCACCACCTAAAAAACACATCTTTAGCAGGGACGCATTGTAGTTTGTGCTTCCTTGTGTCTGAGGGTCTGACGGAACAAAGGATACCAGCAGATCTGAAGGAAGAAGGGCAGCATCTGTGGGATGTGTGAGAGAGTTTGCAGAGCTGCAGGCATTTTGTGACAGGATGAGGAGCATGCTATGATGCGAACATGTGAAGGGAGGTCAGGGAGGGTGAGGTTAGCACACAAATGTTATTAGGGCATATGGTAGAGCTGAGAGGGTGATGTTTCCTCATGCAAACATCATCTTATATCAAGAAGAGATCCCTTACACATTTTAGTAAAGTCTTTATTGGATGCCCACTTGACTCATGATAGAGTTCCTGTTTGGGTATCCAACAGTTTATATCTCTCAGCTGAAAATAGATAAATGCAATTCTAAATTATGTAATAATAATTATAATTATAAACTGAAAAAAAAAGGTTGCATTATATCCCAATTGAGTCCTTCCTTGGTACCTGCTGAAACAAAGGTTTTTGCATAACAGCATGAATAATTTTAATGTGGACATACAAGTGATGTCTTTTCTTCATTATTTGCACCTTCCCTGTAGTAATTGTAATGGACTTTTTAAAGCATATATTTTAGAAGTTGATGGCAATGCTTACTGAGAAACCTAGGTCTTCCTAGAGTTTCTCTCCTTCCTCTTTCTGTGGCAGCATTACAATAGTGGCCAGGTGTCTTCGTCCTGCTCCATAAACAGGACTAAACTTCCTTATGTAGTAAGTGCTCACAAGTTATTACTCATTCCTTTGCTTATCTAGTCTTGTTTCCACAGCAAATGATTATCATGCTGTATTTTTTCCTATTCCACAATGCATTGTCTAGGGATACATCCATCAGAGGAATGAGCCGTCTTAGCTCAAGTGAGATCAGTGATTCAGATTTTGTAAATTGTTATCAACCTGACCCATACTGACTTTTTGATACATTGTATATGAAAATTGTGTATTGAATGCAAACATTTATTTTCACAAAATAAAATTATAAAACATTCTGTCTGAATGCTTTATATGAAACACGTTATTAGAAACTTGTTGAAGTTACTGATCCAAAAAGAGCAGGGTGATAGATCTGCATTTTTATATACTGCATGTTGGATTCATAAGCCAGTTGATCTAAACAATCTGCTTAAACCCTGAGGCAGTGTTAACTGTTACTTTACCTCTCTTATTAAATTACTTTTTAAATGAGGTATGTCTGATTAAATCATTTTAAAGACCAAACAAATGGTTCCAAATTTGATTAATTTGCTATTCATGAGCCACATTGAAGTCAGAAGAGGCTTTGTTTAGCACAAAATTGATATTAAACAATGCAGGTTCATGTTCATACAGTATCACTGAAAACCCAATAGAGAATATGCCTTACTTAAATAGTTTATGACTGACAAAGAATTAATCATCACATTTAGTAGTTTCTTGCTTGTACTGTAAAAAGTCAGGAATATTTACACTGAAATAATTGTTGTTGCTGAGATGGAAAACTTGTAATCAATAGAAGAAGAGGGCCCTTACTCCTGATAGTGTAAACCATTCCCTTGGGTTTTTGGAAGTAAAATGAAGACTTCACAGTGAAGTTACATTGATGTATATTACCATGAGAGAAGGGTCAGTCCTTGACACTCCTGAGATTAATGACAGGCAGCAGTTAAGGGTGTCATATGTCATGTTTTTGTGGATTTTTTTCTTTCTTTTTCTTCCCCTCAGAAGTCTTATTTTTAAAGCCTCACTCAGCTTCCAGAATCAGGAGGCTGTACTACGCTTTACCTTCCTTTTAAAGACAACTTTTAATGTCTTGCAGACTGGTGGAAAACAAGGGTTGCCTGTTGTGTCACTTGCATTTGTATTTAACACTACAAAAAACGACCCACACAAACACAACCTCTTGACCCTTTCTGGTGGAGGAAAGCAGAACCAGCTCACATGGCTGCATCCATGCAGTGATGCTTTCCAAGTTCACTTGAATGCCTTCTGGTTTGCCCGGTGTTTGACATAACTTTGTCCTTTTCTTCCCATGTGAATATAGCAACATTTGTTCTTTAGATGTCCACATGTAGTATAAGTATCAGCCTTCATTGTATTAACACTGTATTGTAATAAGATATAAGGTCATTTACACTGGCACTGGATATCACTAAACACAGTCATGGAATTTACACTTTCTCATTCTAAAATCACCATCCTTGGTTTAAGGTCAGTTGCATAAGCTCCCTTCATAATTAACTGAAAAGAAAATAGGCACCTGCAGAAGTCAATTCATTAGATACCAAGAAGAATCTCTCTTTATTACAGAGGGAGCCTAAATAACAACCTGAAATGAGATGGCTCTTACTGGCTGCAGGTTGATGGGGTGTGTCTCATCCCTGTGTCTGAGGAAGGAAAAGAGCTACAACCTCTGCAGACTGAGTTCAGTATGGTGCATAATATTCTTAATGGCAAATACTTGAAAATGCATCACTGATAACCCACCCAGAATTGCAACAACAGGTCACTGAATTGCTATTTAGAGCAAAGTGTATTATCATTTACCCTACTTGGGTTGAGAGACCTTCGAATTTTTGCTCATCAAGCCCTTGAAATTTCATTTATTGCCAGGTCCGTGGCAAAGGATGGAGACCACCTACATGCTCTGATTGTTAATACGGCAGCAGAAGTGCTAATTGCTACAGTGCTCTAGTCTTTACTGGGCTTTTTACCATTGCCCCATGTCGACAGCAAAGTGGTGCAACAGTCCCGCTTTGTAAAGAACAGAGGAGTTACTGAGTTTCACACAGGTGCTGCTGTCTAGAGTGTCTTCTGTCCTTTACACCTCTCTTTCTAGTTGTTCTCGTCTCTTTCCATCAGGGGCGCTATGAACAACACTTTCATAGCAGGGTGTCACAACCGAGAATGCAGATAGGAAGGTACGGACATAGAAAACATAGAACCGTGGACAGTGCAGTAAGCTCCCTTCATTCTGATGAAATAAGCATAACCTCCTCCTCTATACCACAGAGACCAGCCATTTTTTGTTGTTTTCTATCTAGAAGGGTTTTTTCTCTAAAATGATGCAATTTCCTCATAGTGGAAAACCCAGGTTCCCAGGCAGTTGCACACTTAGACCAACAAACAGACACGGTTGTACATGCCCAGGTGGCAGGACATTCTGCCTCTGACTTAGACTGCCATGACCTTGCAGCTGCAACAACACCCTTCTCGTGAGTGTATTTTATGTGCAACTGCCTATACTTCTTAAAATGCAAACATAAACGTAAGAAAACCAACATGATTAGTTCTGCCTGTGAACCACCAGTAGCATCAGGGGTTTAGACCTATTTTATCCTGAAGTTTCCCTATTTTGATGCAATTTTTAAATTGAGTTTTTAGTTTCTGGGCATTCTGTAGTCATTGATGGCTATATTCTCAACACACCAGTGCATAAGATAAAGTTTTTCAAGCTAATTTCATATTTCTATCTGATCTCCAAGTGATCATATCACTTTTACCCAGAACTGCAATGTGTAACTGCAGAATGTCCCATTGATTCTTTTCAGGCTTATGTACTGCTTATGATTAAAACCTAGGCCTGAAAGCCAGGCTTTGCATACAAAGAAGAAGCCTTGTTTCCCAGAAGTAGCTGTGCTTCTCAGCGACATGTGAAGCTTCCTTGAGGAAGCACTAAAAGATCAGGCACAAAAGAGACAGTTTGTTCCCTGAGTTCCACTGTCTGATTTAAATGCACCCAACCTGTACATTGCTGAGGAGAGCAGTTGCTTCTGAGCACAAAGGGTAACCTAAGAGGCTGTATTTAGCTATTTTTCACAAGACTTTTTCCAAGACCCTCAGCAGAAGACCCTTATGTTCAACAGAAAAAGAAGAGACTCTCAATATGCTTCCCAGCTGGCTCTAGAGTATGTGAACCTGAATCCTTGCAAATACTCCAGAGAAGTTACCTGAAAACTTGCTTGCAGTGAAAAGCCATCATGGCCTTACTGTTCTGTCCTACAGCTCTGATGGCAGGTTGTCTGAAAGGACAACCTTGCACAGGCTCCCTCCAGCTGGATCACACACCAGGAGGGCCCCCCTTCACACAAATACAGAGCTTAGCACACTAGAGGCTTACAAGTAATACTGAAATTTTAGTTTTGGAAGTGGTTTTAATCTTTTCTTTTCACTTATCACTCAGTTATTTAATTCCTCAAAATTTTCAGTTTGCTTCTTCCCTCTTCTTCAATTTGGAATAGATAGTGTAAAAGAAAATAAATTCCTATTATTTCTATATCAGCCCTCTATACTTACCTTCGTTGATTTAAATAGTATCCATTTCTTTGTCTTATGCACTAATATACAGTCTCTGTGGACTCCACAAATTATTTTCTGTAATCTCTACTGAAAGGTAAACTACTCAAAGTGCAGCATAATCTTTCCAAGCCTGACTCTTTCATTTTTAAAAAGCATATATACAGATAACCAAATGGCACATCACATGGGGCTTATTCATGACCTAATCAGGCAGTTTCAATTTTGAAACACATTATTCCAACAGCAGTTTATATAGGTAGATTCCTGTCATTAAGAAAATAGATATTCCAGTTGCTGCTGGATATTATGCCATCCACATTGTCTCTGCTTTGTGGAACAATGGAGAATTCCTAACTCCAGGCATTTCTTTCCTGTCCTGTATAGTTTAAGCAGATCTCTGTCAGCAGCTTGTAGGCTATATTCAGAGAACCAAATCTTCAGATACTGTAGTTGCTGTGTGTTCTGAGGGAGGTCCTCTCACTTTCTGCCTCTCAGGAGATCCATCCAGGACCTAGGTAGGCTGCTTCATATGTATGAGCTGAACTAGTCAGATATCCAATGTTTCCGTATCTCTGGATGCTCTCCAGGTATAATTATATCTAATTCCTCTGATCATTATTTTGTAGACTTAGATTATTATCTGCAAATATGTTTCAGAACGTCAAATACACAGTTATGTTGGGAAGGAACTGTGAGCCTACACAGTCTCTGTTTTCCAAAGTACTATATCGAATGACAGCTTTGAATTTTTCAATGAGAGCCCAGATCCTTGATCTTTAAAAAGTCAGGAATCATGACTTGAGATGAAAGAAAATCACTATTATAGGTTGGCTTTATAAACCTGCTAGACCATTTGTATTCTGTCTACTGTAATACATATGAACAGTGTATCTTTGTCCATCTTGCATGACAGCAAACCTGCATCTAATTGCATAAATACATATGAAATATTTCTTCATTTTTTCCCTCACTCCTTTCAACCTACACTTTGCTGTCCTATTTTTACCCAGCTCCGAGTAACTCACTCTAATCAGAAAAGGTCTGTGCATCGTTTGGTGTACACCAGCCCAGCATAATATTGGAGTCATAAGTGTATAAATATGTGCAGCTTTGTGCCCGCTGCTGCTGCATGCAAAAGCCAGCTCACAGCAGACAGGCTTTTTTGCAGACTCTTTTGCAAATGCACACAGCTCTGCTACCCGGACATAAGAGAAATAACCTATAAATTTACAACAGTACATAAGTTATCGTGGCTCCATGGCACAGATCCATGTGCACATGAAACAGAACATTACAGCATTTTTTACACCACATCTAATTTGCCTTTCTCACTAGTCAGGTTACTTGCTTGGTCACTGCAGCTATAGAATAGCACATGCTTATAATTTTGAATTTCAATTTCCAAACAAGATAATTGTGCTACAAGTAGATATGGAAGGCAATATCCCAGATTAAAAAAAAAAAATAGAGTTTCTAAAAGGAATCCTGAGGGATGGAGCTATTTTTTTAATTAATGACTGACTGTGCTCTGTTCATTTCTGCTTTGCATTAGTGGTTAAAGATAGTTTTTTCTTGAAAAATTAAACTGATTTAGAAAGAACTTGATGTTATTTGCTTTAAATGCACATTTGATACTAGTAACAGCTGGATGGTTACTGCTTGAGACATGGTCCTAAAACTTCCCATGAAGAATAGTGTAGGCATAGTTTAAACATTAACAGGTAAAAGGGGACATGTTCGAGAGATGTATTAATCACATCTTGGCATCCTGGAATCTACATCAGCAAATCTTGTTCTGGGCTTTGTTCTCCTTCATAGCATTATTGGGCTAAATATTATTTGCACTGCTGAACGCCAATTTTTTACTTTTAATTCATTTATTTTTCTCAAGAAAGGTGATATCTTTTAACAAGTAGGCCTACAACCACAGAGCATTTTAATGAGAAAATATGCTAAACATCACCCACGCAGAACGCTTAGCAGTAATGCTAAAAACAGCCTGCAAAAACATTCCTACGTAATAATCTGTCCAAAGATCACAAAACAATGACATTTGACTTGAAAGTAGACCTGAAACTGTACCCTTTCAACTGTAAGTATGTTAATCATTATTCAGGAAGATTGATTAGACTTAGTGTCAATAAATTTACAGACTAACTTAACCAGTTTCCCTGTCCACCAATCTGTTGTTCCATATGTCCAAATCTACAGCAGAGAAGTGTCTCAGGAGACAGCAACACATTCTGTGCTCCGAGGCATCCATCACAGCTGGGTCTGGGCTCTGCCTCCTGCAAGGTTTGCACCAGTGCCTGCAACTGCCTTCCTCATCAGTGGCATCCAAATGAGCCTACCTAGCGGAGTTATTCAGTTACTCCAGATGACAGGAAAAAGTGGAGTGGTAGTTGGAGGTCTTACAATTTGTAAGCCTTCCTTGGAAGCCAGTCAGTTGC
Organism: Atrichornis clamosus; assembly: GCA_013400975.1. Taxonomy (NCBI): domain Eukaryota; kingdom Metazoa; phylum Chordata; class Aves; order Passeriformes; family Menuridae; genus Atrichornis; species Atrichornis clamosus. The sequence goes on from WBMZ01009046.1 coordinate 16,698, forward strand.
CAAGGAGATGATGGAAAGCACACAGCCCAGTAGTGACCCTAGACATGCTATTAGAAAGCATCTAATGGTACAGAGCTGTTGCAATCTCAGCAAACATCATATGTCATGCCTTGGTCTATTCTCTAAGAATGAAGACATGATAAATGTGCAGAAGATCACCGAGGCACAGCAGTTCCATTTGCCTTGCTTTTTCAAGGCACTGAATGAAAGTTTAGACAAGCAGCTTCCTTGGAAGTGTATAGATGTGGTTACAAACATTCACAGAGCTGCCAAGAATGTTGATTTGTGCATCTATTTGGTTCATGGCTGAGGCCTTTACTTGATGGCAATACAGATTACGCTTTGCTTCTTCCCTAGAAAACTGATTTAAAAACACCAAACCTTCCTAAAGTAGTCTAAAATATCAATGAAAACAGCTTTGTCCCTATAATAGAGCAGACAATTCTTTAGGAGATAGTGGGGCCTAAGGCCAATCCCCAATATGCTCCATGATATGACCCCTTTAATGCAACAGACGTTCAAAGGTGCCACAGGCCAGCTAGGGAAGGAAAGCCAACTGCTTATCAAAGAGCAGTCCCAAATCCAAGGAAAAGACCATCTGGCCACTAATTTAAGAGGGTTCTCTTTTTTTGGCCATTGCTATTTGGTAAGAGGAAGGCTATCAGTATTGCCTCCACTCAGAGACTTCCTTCTTCATGCAATAGAGCAGCTGATGAGTGGAAGTGGATTTGTAGAAAAACACTGTGATGTGAAAAGACTTGCAGAGAAAGGATATTCATCACTAGGATTTGTAAGACCCTACTCAAAATAGAAAGTTATGTTGATATTCTGGATGAAGAAACCAAAGACCATTTTAGTCAGTATGATCAGGTTCCTATCCCACACATCAAATTTAGCCAGAGACAGTCTTAAAGACATCTTGGACCATGGTCAAACTTCATACTCTTGCAGCCCCACCAGCACCCATTTCTTGCTAATTCTGAAACAGTGTCCAGAATACCGACATAATTTTCCTCTTTGAGTAGCATGTGGTACTGACTGGCTTGCTTCTGAAGTAGATAGAAAATCTCTCTTGCTTCGTACTTCCTGCAAGACTGCTATCTGAAGAATAACTTGGCATATATTTTTTAGTTTTTATGAAATCTATGTTTTGAACAAATATGTGATATACCATATATATATGTGATAAGAAATTACAAAGCTTGACAGAAGAACAAAAAACTCAAACCAACCAAGCAACAAAGCAACCAGCCATAAAAACCCCAACAAAACCCCAAACAACTTTGATGTGTTTTTCTGCTTTTCAGGTTATCACTTATCAGTGCTTTTATTGCTTTGAACCTTCCTTGGAAAACCATAATTAAAGTTCACTACAGACCATGATTTTTGAGACTCAAATAAATTCTCCTTTCTGTCATTCTCCTGACATTATACTGTGTGGTTTTGTAACCCCCTTTTTTTCCATCTTCTAAAAGTATCTGCAGGTTCCTAGCCCTTATAAATGTTTCTTACTTTCTTAGATAAAAAATTGATGCTAGGCATAGTTTCCTTTTTTTTTTTTTAATCATTTTTACATATTCCTACTCTCTTTTGATATTCATAGTGTAGCTCGGCCAGTCTGGAGCTCCTTTGGGGCATCATCTCTTGAAACCTACTCATAAAAATTATCATTTGATAACACCCAAATAATAGAATACTCCATAGTTGCTGGATTTGTTGAAATTTCTTTTAAAGTGGGAATCATTTTGAGCTATCAAATGAAGCAGCTACTTAGGCCATACTTTGTATGTCAAACAACACAGAGTTTCAATACCAAATAAAATTTCAGATTGGGAAGTTAGACTATACAAAGGAAAACAAAGAGTGCAGTATAAAAAATATTTCAGTAATGCCACAGTGCAATATACAAAGTATTTCAGAAACGCCACGCCTTGCTCTTCTTGCCTTGGGTAGCGCAATCGAACCTTATTACTTTGTTTCAAAAGGAGCATTTGGTTTGAGAAGGGAGCAGATCATCACAGATGTGGAACTGCTGCCTATGTGAAGGGAGTTGAAAATGATCATGGCTATTACTGGAAAGAGAATTAAGAGAAGATATAAGGGAACATAAAATATTGCTGCAACTCAGGACAGACAGCTACAACTCAGAAAAGATATTTTGAAGCCATTCCTGACTATCTTCCAAAATAACTGACTTGCTGTAAAACAGCAGCCAGAAAAGCCAATGAGGCTCTGGGCATTATCAGGAAAAGTATATCAAGAACCACATAGTGGTGTTCAAGAAGGTACAGAGAAGAAAAGCTGCAGTGATCAAAGGGATGTAGGGGTTTCCTTATAAGGAGTGACTAAAGAGGATGCAGCTCTTCAGTGATTAGAGTAGGAGATGGATGGGGCATAGGACTGAGGTTTACAAATCACAGGGGCGGAGGATGAATTGAATGTATAACTGGATCCCAGTTTGCTCAAGGAAACTGGTAGGAGACTGGTTTTAAACAGAGAAATGAAAGCGCACCTCTGGGCTGTGGGTGGTGAGCACTTCGTGTTTTTTGCTGTGGGATATTGTAGAGACAGACATTGTCAACAGGTCCAAAGGGGAAGGACAGTAGTCAAATTCGGAGTCTCCAGGTCCACACACACACGTTAGATGGGACAAGCAGGGCTGCACACCTTGCAGCGTCTCTCACACGCAGTTCTCAGTGACGGAGGGGTATGAGGAGAGTAGGCTGCAGATAGTGGCAGTCATGTGCCATCTTTATGAGATTGTTAATCTGCACCCATTGGGAATTTGATATATTCTTAATACATAATATAGTAAAGATAATTAGGAGATCTCATTACCTTGAGTCAACAAAATGTAGGCAAAGAGACACTTTATTTATTCCATAATCAGCAAAAGGTATAAAAAAATTAGAAATTGTTTTGAAGACTCCAAATTCATGGAAATAATTGTGAATGACACAGAGTTAAGTAGTGTCCTGCTCAGACATGAGCCTATCCACCAATTACAGTAACATCAAGAGGAATAGTTGTCAGATAATCCCTGAAGACAGGAAGAGATTCATTCTGTATATAATTTGTTAATCACAGTGTGACTTGAGTTGGTTTGCTTGTTTTCTGGCACAGTTTTTCTCTTGCCCCTGTGGAAGAAGAGAATTAATTCACTGTGTATTGCTGTCACATTCTGCAAGGGCAAAGACTTTAAAAGGCAGGCAGTGGAAGGTAACTTCCATAAATGCAAGTGCTTTTACTTCTGCTTCCATAACTGTGGCAATTATGAATTCAGGAAAGGCTGGTGTGTTCAGTTCTTTTAACACACAGATTTTGGCTCACAAAAGAAAGCAGGTATATTCATAAGCTTCCTTCGTGAAAACATTTTCTTAAGTCTATCTCTCCAGTGGTTATGTCTGCCAACTATTGCTCTTTCTTGTTATTTTCTGCCACTGTATGGAGTCAGTTTTGTTTTGCTTTTATAATAGAGCAGATTGAGAACCCAGAGCTGAGCTCCACGCTGATGAGACACAATGATCCATGACCAGTAAAATCTCCAGTAGAACAAGTGAAGTCCTCAATCTACTGTTTGTAAAACATTTTATAATTACAAAACAGGAATGAAAACCCAGCATATGACAGTGTACATGGTTTTGTATGAATACAATAATTTTTTCAACTTTTTACTCTGGTAGAAAACCCACAGTTTCAACAGCCGAATTATTAGCAGTTATAGGGAACTATTGCTATTTTCCTTATGATTCTAGATTACATCTACTCTCATATTTAACAAGATAAGGTAAGTTGTAAGATGGCACTTCTAGTCACTGCATAAAAGAATGGTGTTTGGAGTGGTTTTTATTTTTGTGGGTTTTGTTGGTTTGTTTGTTTGTCCGTATGTGGTTTGTTTGTGGGTTTTAATTTGTTGTTGTTTATTTAGTTTTGTTTTATTAAAAAAAAAAACTCCTTCAAATTTCTAATGTAATAAAGCCTTGAAGAATTTAGACATGATTTGCTGTTCTGGTTTTCCTTCTCTCCAGGTCCCTCTTACTAAACATGGACTATGAGAGGCTCTTGATATGGGGCTTTAGAAGTTACTGCACAGTAATGTTGCCAATAGCTATTCCTAGTGCTGAAACTCCAAATTAAAAGGGAGTGACTGAAAACTCACCTACCATATTATTTCCACATCAAGTCGCAACGATAAGAAATGTTATGATGGAACCTTGTATTATAAACCTACTCTCCTACCCCAGTCAGCATCCAAAATTCCAGGGAATCTGACATGCCTTTGTGTCAGTTCATGCCTAAATCATGCAACAAGACAGTTCACACATCCTTGCAGCCCTTTGTAGATGCAGGTGCCTTGGATTACGGGATATGCCGCATCTGCAACATTCTTGTTTTGTAGTGTCTATATTCAACCCATGTCTCAGGACCTGACTGACAGCAGTAAGGGTCAGCAGTAAGTTCAAATTTCAGAAGTCACAAATAAAACATTGGCTTTCATTCCTATCCAGAAACCGGGGGAAATTAAATTAAACTTATGGTTCCTCAATGACCTAATCTTCCTTACTTGTGAATGAATTGGCTTTAAAAATGAACAGAGCATAAAGGAAGAATAGGAAAAATACACCCAGAGATACATTAAAATAAAGCATGCTCCATAGGTCTGTTTTATTAGTGTCTTCCTTCTGTCAGATGTCAAGAGGAGAGGCTGTTCTAAACTTTAAGGCACCAGCAACTTCAAGCTCCTGTGCTCAGAATGCCCGGTTTGACAAGAAAGGGGACTGTAGCAGCAAATGTAAAGAAAAAGAGTGGTAGCACTTCTTTAAACAGAAACAAATGGGGTTTTATTAGTGACATACTGCAAAATTTGTCCTGCTGGAAAAAAGGGAGAAAAGAGACAGGAAACTTTCCTGCATATCTTTCTGCATATTTGCAGCAGGAAAAAAAGTATCTGTCATAGTAGCGGTCCTATCAGCAGGGGAGCACGTGGTAAACATGATAAACCCTGGTAGTGGTGGATGCCTCCTGTGCATAACCCTCAGGTACAGCTGAAACATTTCAGGCAGCTCACCTCTGTCTAATCACTCCAGTGATCACTGAACCTAGTGTGCAACTAGGGGGAAAAAACCTCAGAACAACACCACAACAAAAATCCCACCTGGTAGCCTTGAGGAAAACCGAATCTCTACAGCAGCCTGGAGGACTCTGGGGAGATTGAAAGCAGCCCCTTCCTCTGGGTCTGCAAGCAGCACCTGCCAACACAAATGACACAGAGGGTGCCTTCAGGTTTTAATTCGGATGGTTTTACTAGTTTTCAGTTAATTAGGTACTTGTTTTACACACATGTGACTGGTATTGTCTGTGCTTACAGGGAGTACAGTACCAAAGCAGGTGAAAACAAATAATTTGCAACTGATTGAAGGCTAAAGGACATGTTCTGTAATGTTGGCAACAAAACCAAACAGCAAAAGAAGTGTACCTTGGCATCTAATTACTGTCATCACCCAAGAAAAGCGCCAGAGCGTACAAGTAGCACAAGCATTGCAGGGGTTCAGCACACATGCAAGTGAGAGACTCACATCAGACAAATGCATTTTGCTATGTCACAAACAATGTCACCTCCAAATTCCTGAAACAAAGGGGAGTAAAGGTGGCTGGTTTTGCCTTATGGGATTTTAGCAACAGCTGTAGTTTTGAAATTAGAAGTCCAGAACCTACTGATGTCAGAGCAGAGACCGTGAAGTTCACAGTAGCCTACTGCACAGATTAGCCATCAGACTCTAGGTAATGCAAATATATAAGGACTTCAATTTTACAGTGTGACAGATGTTTTAATCTTAAATGTTGTTGTTGGATTTGTTTCAGAGAGAAAATGAGAAGGTTTTGTCATGACCTAGCTGGAATAGGTCACTGAGTTTTGTGGCTGCTCCTGATCTGGGTCCTCAGTTACCCTTCAATGAGAGTGCAAGGTTGGGGACAGACAATGGGATGAATGTGCCCAAAAGAAAGGCTAGAGACCTCCAGATATGTTTCTTGGAAGCAGTGCTGCCCAGAGACATTTACAGAGCGAGGACATGTAAATTGAAGTCTAATGGGACAAAGGCCCTTCAGCATTTACCACCTTATGCTCTAAAATGCATGTGACAGGACTCCAGATGTTGTACAAATGTGAAGAGGATTTGCCTGGACCTTTTCCTACAGTGACTTCCCCAAGCAGCCTTTAAACTCAGAAAAGCCCAGGTTCATTCAATACAAAACTCCACTGCTCACATTTGTGACTAGAGACAGCACAAAGCTACTAATAGGGCTACAATCCCTGACAAGGCAGAGCCAAGAAGATAAAGTTTTGGCAGAAGCGCTGAGTATTCAATCAAACTCGTGCTGTTTTTTCAAATACTTATAAGATTTCAACTGTCCTAATTGAGTTGGGAATATTCCCCCAACAATATTCCCTCAATGTATCAGTAGTAGGGTTTGGTTTTTTTTTTCAGACAAAATTTTCTTGCTTTAATTAAGCTTGAAATGTTGGCTTCATGACTGGGTTTCAACTCCTGCTTTCATTCCATACTGCCTTTCCAAAGAACTCTTCCTCTAAGCAGCCTTCAACTCCACATTATAAGGCTGTGGTAATTAGCTGGAACTTTGCTGAGTTTATGGAAATCTTGTAAGTGAAGTCATTATAACAGACTTCAGTGTTTCAGCCCCTTGCTTTTATTTGCAAAATTATTGGCTTGATAAAAGAAACAGTTTTTGGCTATGTGATGGCTGTGGGTACTTGAAAAATTGTCTGCAAATTGGTCTCTTAGTGAAGTGTACAGTACAGTCCCTTGTTTAAGGGCCACCGTGACACTGTGGGCAGGAAGTCTGGGGATGTGGTGACAAGGAGGCACCACTCAGCTTACATAATACAGTACACGCTGTCATCCATTTAGTCATCAGGCCCCAACTGTGGCTAAACACATATATTTACATCTTGCTACCACTTTTTGAGGGTTCAAATTTGCCTTTAGTTTAAAAAAAAAAGCCAAACAAAAAATGATTTTCCTTCTCTAGTTTATTCACTAGTGATGCAGACGATGTAAGGTAAGTTGTGAAATTCAAAACTAAAGAAATTCAGTGTTGTTAATAAAAGCACAAACTTACAGGTCCCTAGAAACTACATCTGCAGCACCCTCCTATGAAAAGTTCTATCTCAGAAAGATAAATCCCTCCCAGGCAAACTGGGCATCTGACAATGCAGCTGTCTTTGTAGACTATTTAAAGTGAAAGGGTTTGATAGAGTAGATAATAAACTGGTGCTGGAAGGGGCACAATGAGAGCAAAAGAAAAAGTGGGTATATTTGCAATAACAGCCAGCTGATGGAAAAGCCAAACAAGTGCTGAGTGAGTTAGAGTCTGGCTGAGAGGCATAGCAGGTGTTAATGTGCTCCGGTGACTGAAGGGACTTTTGAACCAAATGGTATGAAAAAGTCAGGCCAGGATAAGGATGGCTGCTTGCTAAACTTCCACCTTAAACATCACCTCATGTGGAAAGAAAATGAAAGTTCAGCTTAGGTTCCATATTGGAACAGGAATTGAAAATTAATATCTTTCAATTTCCAGTAATGTTATCCAAGGATATGCAAAGTGTTTAAATAAGAGAATCTGTAGAGCCAGACTGTTCATCTGTCTTGATAAGAGGGTTAATGTTGGGAACCAAAGGCAATTAATCAGCACATCTTCTAAAACCTGCTTATTTCCCATGGGAATTGATTTCAGACTTGAAAGTCTTAGAGTCCTTATGGCTAAATAAAATAACTCAGTGCAACATTTGAAGTATGCAAATGATTTTATGACAATTGTAGCTCTTTTTCTTTCAGCAAAGCATTTGCCAACAGGCTATGAATTTGAATTTGTTCCCAAACCAATTTCAACATAATTTTAGCATAATTTTTGTCAGCTTGCCATGATGAGTATTCATTGTTTATTTGTGCCGTATGAATATTCATTCAAGTTTGCAATGATGTTTCTCTCTACTGATTTGGCAACAATCACATAAGCAAATAATTCATTGAATACATGTAATTTTTAAATACATCTTTGGTCTGAAGTCTACCAAGAGCATTGCAGCACTGAGAAAGTTTTTAATCCAGACACTCTCAAAAGTATTTGTGTTAGTGCATTTGATGTCTGGCTTTTGATAAAACTTCATGAACTCGTCATCCTCGACTTGCCACCTCAGTGCTACAGCACAGACTGCAGTCACAGATTTGCATAACTGCTGAAGTTTGAACTACTGATTTAATAGTTTATTCATGGAGTGAATAACCTACAATATACATAATTTAAGATTTTGTAAACCATCTTGTGGTGCCTATAGGCATGGCTGTGTTAAGTGTTGTGCTTATGTAAGATGCAAGTTTTCATCTAAGGCTCTTAAAGTTAAGGTTAGCAAAAGGGATTTCAAGATAATATAGCATAATGAGGATTATGTGTTGGTTATGTTTAATGCTGATTATTTTAATTATCCAATTTCCTGATTAAAAAAAAAAAGGATTTTCAAATGGAAGTGAGAACTTTTCAGTTTTCCTTTCACTTCTATCTTTTTAATATACTTTCATATTTCATTTTCTATTTTAAAACAAGGGAAAAACTAACTAAAAGTGCACTTACATGGAATAATTTTTCTATTGCCTTCACAATTTTTTTAAAAGTCTCTCCCAAACCCATAAAGAAATCACAAGGTAATTGTGACGCTATTCTTCTGACTTTAAATGGATAATGACATGCAGAGAATAAGTCTTATGGTAATCCTTTCAAGAACATTTTCTATCTGAAAAACGTGTTGATAAAATGATAGTATTTCTTTGATAAAATTCTCAGGCAGTATATTGTGAACTTCTCTGCCATGATTCACTCTAGAGCTGTTTTCTAGTTTACAGTTTCTCTGCTTGAGTACAGTGAAACCTGGGAACAGAATAAAAATAAAGAGTAAAACTTTTCCACCTCACATTATATTTAGTGTTTGCAACTGGAATGGCATGTTTTTATTTTCATAATTGCTCTGTGTGTGATAAGGTACTTCTAAAACAGGACATCAACTGCATTACAGTTACTGTGTTATTGTTTGTCCCTTGTTCACTTTGTTGGCTGTTTGGTAAAAGGAAAAAATCATTAAGCCTTGTGTCCATGTTCATTGCTATACTCTGCAGATAAAAAAGGGGCGATAAGTATGGCTTTACTAACTGTTTATCATGACTTGCCTTTTACTTGGGTTAATGAAGCACTTTGCTAAAATTCCTGCTCAATATCCCACTTATTCTTAAAGCAGGTGGCGACTGGTACTCAAAGTATGCAGTAGGTCTGGAAATGGCAATCAGACATCTGCTATGTGTGGAAATGAAGGGGGGGGTGTCTGCATATGTATACACATACCTAAATATACACACATACGTATAAAAATGTGTATTCATATATGCATGTATCTGTGTACACATGCATGGAGAAGAAAATATGAATTCATATTCTAGATCTTCAAAATAAACCCCCAAATTAACCAGCTAACACATTCTGCATAAGAGTTTTCTTTGATTTCACTGCTAATATTTCCATGTGGGTTTTTTTTTTTAGAAAATAAACAAGAATTTTCACGTCTGAACCTCCCCCACTCACAATACCTTCCCTGACAATAAAATTTATCTTCTTTATTTTCCATTTCATGTTCTTTCTCAAAGAAGCATCTCTCTTTCCTTCTCCAAAATCACAGCGCTCTTGACAGCTCTCTACTCTGAACTGATTTTTTTTTCTTCTTGAAATACAGCATTCCTGGCAGCCCAACACCCTGTACTGTAGCTGCTTTGTAGTTTTAAATTCTTCTCCACCCTCCACATCCATTAGTCACATTGTCTTCCCCATGGTGGATCTCTCTATGTTTATCTTGCTCACCATGATGAATTTACCCTGTGCTGGTTAACGATGTACTCAGAGAGTCAATTCATAAAACTAAGTTAGGTATTTATTAAGAGCAATGATGGAGAGGTGCAATTGCACCTGCCTTTTAGCAATGTGTACACAGACTCCAAATCATGCCTTCCCCAGACTTGGACTCACCAATTCCCATGCAGCTCAGTAGTTGATTTGAAAAATAGCTCGTAAGGGCTTGGATTTCTCACAGTTATTCCACTATCAGTATATCACTGTCATATCTGTATGGCACTACTCTAAAGCCACCTGTGAAGTGATATGTATTTCATATCTTGCTGTGGGGCAGTTGGCCTTGAGACAGCACCTCAAAAGCATTATATTGACCTGTGCAATTGGAATGGTGTTTGCAAGATAATCTAGTTAATTAGCTTTGCTAGAAATCCCATTGATGCTCCTTCTCCCGATAAAGTAAAATGCCTTGGAGGGAAGTCTTTCATCTGCTTTCCAACAGAATCAGTGAACATTTGGGCAATATTTTATGTATTGTTGTATGTGTAGGAATGTGACCTAGAGGATTTGATTGTAAAATCTGAGGAAAAACCTGCCTGAAACTGCAGCCTCCCACTTCTTTACTGATGGGTACAAGTCAATAAGCAAAACCACCACTGCACTCCTGAACTTAATTTAGCCAACAATGTTTGAGCTTGTGTGTGGAGCAATTAGCAATGCCCAAACTCTTCCCTTCACCAAAGAGAAAAGGAAAAACCCCATCCATTTGAAGTGGTCTGAGGCAATTCACTAATGGTGGGAAGTGAGTCACTTCTCCCAGTTGTCCCACATGATTGTACCAAAAGAGAGAGCAAATCGACAGCCAGCTCAGATGGATCTTTCAGTTAAAAACCATGTAGAGTTTTTTTAAATGAAAATAGAAATTATCCTCTACACAGTAGTCAATTCTTCAAAGCATGTGTTCAGAGCGGTTAGTAAAACCTCTTTCTGTGCAAATGGTATGAGACTTTTGCAAAGTGATGAAAAAATATTGAATTACAAAAGAAATCTGAGGACTCTTGTCTTCTCAGAATTATATTAGAGTCTCCAGAACTTCCTTTACTTAATTACTCTCAAGAAATGTTTGAACAGTTTTGAGTGTAGGATAGAAACTGGAGATGATAATTGCCCTGTTTTGCCTGTGATACCTTGCCATAACTAGGAATTTTAAATTATGGAGTATAAGTGATCAAGAGAAACTCAGGCTGTATACCATGCCAAGCAAAGGCATTTCCTGGTGTGCCCTGCTTCCCAACTCTTCTTTTTGCTCCCATCTGGGATGGTTCAGAAACTGATTGTGGATTTCCCCTTCCTTTGTGTAGTTCTTGTTTGGGAAGGACAGGAGGATACTGAAGCATCTTCCTGCTATGAAACAGGAATGTGACCCTGGCAAGCAGGACTAGGGCATAGAACAGAGGTGGCAGGTTACACTGAGTGCTGTGTCCATTATTTTCTCATTCTAGCACTTATCTTTGCAATCTTGATGATCCAGATTTCAATCTGTGATTTTATAATGAATCTATAGATAATGCATTAAGATCCAATTAGATTAGTTCATTAACAACATCAGAATTGTGCTAAACCATGCACAATGCTGAAATAAATACTCATGTATCAAATACGCCTACACACACACACAAACACACATGCTCACACACATAAACTATGAATATACGTAATATAAATGAATGACAATGCACCATGCTTTAACAACACTCTTAAAACACTCTTAATTGTATTTTCACTTTATCTCTGAACGTCAGTTTTAACTTTTCATTTCAATGTTCTGGCTTTCCTTATTTCAAATAACCTACAACTTTGTTGTAATGTTAACAGAGTTGGGTTTGGGGTTTGGGTTTGTTTCTGTTTTGGTTTTTTTTTTTCTTTAGAAAGAAACTTTTGCTTTGAAAGTGAGGTTATTATTTATAGATTCCAAGCCAGGTGCTGTAAATAGACATCAAGATGATGATATAAAATGGAAATAAAAGTTGAGAGACTAGAAACTGTTCTTAGAGAACTAGAACTAAATCTTTTAAATATTTCAAAATTTATTTTTGTGAGTAATAGTAAACAAAGTTATATGTTTGTATGTTGGTCGTATAGTCAAGTTTAGGTCTGACTTTACAAGGATCCTGCTGATTTGTTTGAAATGTAAACCTGTCATAATTAAAATTCAGTATTCTGGTGTTTGTGGGTCTTTTATAACTAAAAAGTGTTAGGTTTAAGACATCATTATCCCTTAAGAAGCTCTGAAATGATTGTTGCCCAGCCAGGAGTGTAGGTGGCAATAAACCCTCCAGCTGCACAAGACACCAGGCCACAACAACCTCTCAGCTCAGGCAGAGGTCCTTCTATGGGACTCATTGAGTGGTGCTAATTATACAATACTTACCCAAATCTTATCAGGAAACAACCATCTTTGGGCGGCTGGGGAGAATCAGTTTCCCTTCCTGCAAGTTACTTATGGCTTTGATTCAGGTGGTTGCCAGGGTTTTCAGGTTTCCAGTGGGGAAAGCTGAGGAAGAAATGCACAGGGTTTCCCATCCTAGACAGCAAAAGCAACACCCAGGATATGCCCCTGGTTTATGGATCTGCATCTTCTCAGTGTTGTCAGCACAGAAGGTACTTCTGACTTTGGCTGTGGCCCATAGCAGCTGGAGTGAGGGTCAGAGCTCTGCAAAGCCCACATCCTGTTGGAGATGTGGGCTGGCGGCCTGTAGGTACACTACCTCTCCTTGGAGGCAGAACAAGAAAGAAAGGCAGCCTAAAAACAGGCACAGTTGTCAGACCCAGGACAGGCCATTTCCCTGGAAATGGAGATTTTAGCAGGATGCATTGTATGATTCTCTCAAAGAGAAATTGCATTTGATTATCCAAAACAGAAAAAGAATAGCTGGAAACGGAGAGCAATCAACGATGCAGTGTTCCCATACTGAAATAATATCCCCCATGAGGACAGATGTTGTTTGCTGTATCAGATGTTTCACAACTGAGGTGCTCTGTTCTGACAGCAGGTTCTAGTGGAGAAGTCAGCAGACTTTCACCTAGAGCTGAGCAAGGTCATTTCTGTAACATAGGAAACAGGAATGTCACCTGACCTACACTAGATGAGTCTCACAAATGGTGAAAAATTTGAAGCAAGATATTTTCTTGAGCTCAATATAAAATAAAATCCCATCCTGTGGTCAAATATGTGAAAAGTTAAAAATTTCAGACGAGTAGTACTTGCTCCAAGGGAATGTTACCTGTTGTCAATATAATATACATCCGATGTCAGAGAAGGGTCTGCTTGGTGAGCCTGAAAGCTGGAAAAGTCTCAACAGAGAAATTACAAGCTGCTTTACAGAACAACACCCAATATTACAACTAAGGTAACATAAAAGCAACACAGGAAAACCCCACTATATTGATATGCACTCAGCTGAGGCAGGGTGCCCTGATATGTTCCATGCTGGACTTTCATTGTTGTCTCATCTCCTGCTCATGCTCACTGTTAGTCAGAAGAACATTAAAAAACCAGGAATGTCATACAAAAGTTTTTCAGGTTCTAAACACAATGTCTAGCATTTGGGCTCCAGGGAGTGTACAAAATCAGATCAACTTAAGGGAAAATAAAAGAGTTTTAAGCAGAAATTCCACTGATTTACCTGGAAGTGACGGAGGAAACTGTGGGCTGTGTTCACCCTCAGGGTATGGAGGCACTTCTTGCACTTCAAAAGCCGAGTGGGAAGTTAGGACTCTGATCCTGGAAATAGTGCACAGTCCTGTACAGCTTAACACCTCCAAATGGTCTTGCTGAGCTTTGGTGTCTATTCATGTAGGCAGTGGTACTCCCATGCAGAAATATCTGCAGCATCAAGCCCAAATGATCAGTGGCAGACCCAGATGTAGTACTTGTAGTTCCCACTTCTCAGGCCCAGTTCTAATCACTGGAAGACAGGCTGAAAATAAGAAAGCCTGCTGTCCTAATTCTACAGTGAATTGTGATCTTAAACACTGTAAAATTGTTTAAATCATAATAAAAATAAAAGTAGATTCCACCTCCCCCCAAATGCATCTTATTTCATTTTTTTTCTCACTGACCCTGAAAGCTGTTTAATTTTTATATTTTGTCACACCCACTCCCTTCCAGAGAATAATATGCGTACTCAAATTGGGAAGACTTGGATAGTCCTTTTTTGCTGACTAAAACTGCAAACGGTCAGTCTTGGCTTTGGTCCTTTAAAAATTAGGCTCATGTGCATTTCTATTGTTGTTTTTGTTAAAATATTCTGAGTATGTATCCAAAACCTCTTAAAAGTGAAAAAAACATCTGGTGCCGGAACTTCCATGCCAACATTTAGCCTTATGGCAATGCAAATTTTAGCCCAAATTTCAACTCAAAATGAAAAGGGAGAGGGGACAGCAGGGATTCAAGACCTGCCAGGTTATGCTTACCTGTCAGGTTTCTTTCTATCATCTGCCAACTAATTACAGTAACCTTGTCAAAAAATTAAATTAACACTCAAGTGACATGACAGATCTTTAGATGTTCGGGTTAGAGGTTATCCCATTTCTCTCTTCCTGGCTGCAAGAAGTGGTTGCACACAGCTTTCTGCTGCCCCACTGATATTATTGTCCATCACACCACTGAGACATTGCAGAGATAATTAATCTTTCCTCTTCTTCAGAAAGCCAATTCCTTTTTCTCTCTGCTTTCTTGTTGAGTTTTATGCACAGTAGACAGATAAAACAAGGGTTGCATTGTGGAAGGATTTTGGATTGTAAAAACAGAACATAGAGAGTCAGGATATGGTGCCCATTTTTGCTGGCATTACTACAAACAAACTGTACAGCCCATCAGCTCTTTGGTAGTAGACGTATTTTATTAAAGAGGGTCAGGGAGAAATTTTTCAAAAGGAACTCATGTTTGCTAATGAGATCTTCTGAAAAAAAAATCTGTCTGTGAAAATTATGTTTTAATCTTTAAAAAGTGCTGAGCATTTTATAATTTTTTAAATGTTTGTTAGGTTTATCTGTGTGCTTTGCATTACCTTGATTCTTCACCCATGTAATAGTGTTTTGCCACTTAGAGACATCTGGGCCAAGGGAAATCATTGATGTTTAGAACACCATCACAACCTGAGAAAAATCACTGACACAAGCCCATTGGGTGGGTAAGAACGTATCCTATTGCATACACCTTACCCCCATTTTCCAGGAATATTAGCAACACCTCTGATATCTCTGATCTGTTAAATACAATCAACATAAATGGGGCAGAGTAGGAACTATAGGTAGGTTTTCCTAAAGAAGCTCCCCAGTACTAATATCAGAACTGAACTGGATAATAAAGCAGACTTGTTTATCAAAAACTCAAGTAAGAGAGTCTGTTGAGTTGAAAAGATTGGAACAATCACTTGAAATCAGTGAAAATACAAGAAGTGAAAAAGGAAGTCAAAGAAGCAGTGTCAGCTAAAAGTGGAATTATCAGTGAATTTTATAGCTCTCCAGGGAGGGGGAAGACTCAAGACATAGAAAAAACCCATAATTCGCAGGCTCATCCAGGCAGGAGAACAAGCGATAAGGGATACAAACACGCTTATGTAAGAGGTAAATAAGGTGTATTGGAAATGAATGCTGAATTAATTAGCAGTGCTGGGAGTGATTATTTTGCAAGAGTACCACATGAAGAGAATGAAAGAGAGGAATTAAATCATGTATATCCTCCTGTGATGAGATAGGCTGTATTTAAAAGGAGCAAGTCATAAAAGCAAGTAGGAATATGAAAGTGAGGAAAGTCTCTTGATGAAGTGCCAATACATTTGCTGAGGTGACTTGTTATGGAAGACATGTTTGATTGCTTTTCTAGGTCTAAGAAAGTACTAAACCAATGCCATAAAAGCTTTACAGAGTATATATTTAAATGTGGAGAAGTGTTAAGCTCAGCACAAATTATTCAAGTGAAATGGTGCTGCAGAATATGAGGCCTTGGCATAGATTACTGGAAGCATCTGTAGAGAGACTGAAATTTAGATGTGTTAGACAGTTTCATGACAGGAGAGAGTGGAAAACTTGCTGTATTTATTTTCTTGAAAATGTAGAGAAAAAAGACAGCTACTGAAGTGGTCCTTGTAGAAACAGAAATGTCACATGTTCATGGAATGAGAACAAGCAAGCTGGTTTGGAGAAATTTGCATGTGTCACCTTTACCAAAAAGAGTGCTTAAAAGTGAGAAAATATGAAGAGGACTAGCACAGAACATGCTATCACATAATGAGATGCAAAACCTTGTGACGGCTTATTAGATAAATGTTAATGATGGCAACAATTTCTTGCTTAGGCATGAGTTAGGGTGATTGTTGGCAAGACGGAAGCCTTGGCAGGAAGTGAAAGGCATCCTCCACAAATGAAAGAAAAGGACAAGGCCTTAGGATGCATTTCTAATACCTCTTTCTGATCACATGTTCATTGCACCTTAGCTTTGTGGCATAAGAGTAGCTCAGATTGACCCTGTTCTTTAAAGGTTGTGTAGGAAGTCAGTGTGCTTGACTTTCTGGAATTATGCTATGTAGTTGGTCCAATGCTTGGCTGCTCTGTGAAAGGAAGAAAAAGAAGAAATAGAGGATTTTAGTTCAGGTTGGTCCAGACAAATGGAGGAATTAAAAAAAAAAGGCAGAACTTTGTCTGGGTGGCATATATGCACCTCAGAACTGTTTTATTGGGATATCCTAAATGAACAGAGACAATTGTGAGAGGGGCCATAGACTTCACATTCAGACAGGATTTAGAAGCAAGTAAATTTGTAGGAAATATTTGGATACATATGTGGTGAAGAATCCTGTAATTGTTGCTAACTTCAACCACGGAAAATTGTATGACAGAAGGACAGTCAAGATTTTTGCCTCTTTTTTTAAAAAGTCTGTCATTATCATAAAATACTGTACCCTTTGGGAATACAAAACACAGGGGAAATGTATTTGGCATCTCAAACACAGGCAAACAACCTGTATTATAGACTTGTTCAGTTTCCTCATCTTCCCATAGGAAAAATGCAGCCTCTACATATGCAAAGAATACCTCCAGACAAAGAGTGGGGTGTGTGTTTGGTACTCCCACTAACCTTTTGAAGCTTTGTCCCAACACCTTCCATGCTCAAGCTTATGATCCCATCGATCTCATTATGGCCACCAGTCACGCTGCATGTTAAATTCTTCATAAGACACACGTCATATTGTCTGCTTTAGCACTTTTATGGCTGGGCAAAAGGGGCTGAAAATTAGGTATAAAAGCTGAACTTTTCAGATGAAGAGTCCACAGCATTTAGCAAATCCTTGATTTGTTCTGCATACTGCCACCAAGTATTGGCTTTGGGCTTCTTGTTTGTTCTGGGATGTGGTTTTGCGTGTGGGTAATCCATGCCCTCCCAGCTCAGCTCTACAGATATTGTCATGATGATTTCTTTTTACAGACATCTGTTGGAAGATAAAAGCCTTTGAAGCAGAGCTCTCTCTTCAAGCTGTTAACCCTGTGACTAGCTACTGCCTTGTTAGTTCTCTAGTACGTTATATATTATTTTGGTCTCTTTAATTATTTTCTCTAACATTAATCTAGCTTACAGTTGGCATCAAAAGCTGTGGATTTTGCTCACACAGTTTTTCTGCAAGAAGAAACAATTCTTTAATATGCAAATCAGAGCAGCAAAATTAGATGAATGTAGTCAGCATGCCCTTGAAGGAAAGAAAGGCTTTTATGGAAAACTCAAGGTTGCAATTATGTTCCTAACAGTGATGAAAAAGCTACTTAACCCTTTAGAACAGATAAGGGGAAAATTGTTTTCTCATGAAAAAGAAATTATTCATGTGTAAGATATAAACAAAAAATGGGAGCTAAATTAGTGGGAGGGATGATATACAGGAACTGAACTGTCATTTTGACAAATGCTGCAGGCTTATCTTTCTTATTTTGTTGGATAAAACGCACATTCAAACTCTAGTCAGCATGATACTACAACTTGCCCTTGCACATGCACTTCAGGAATCCATCTGGAAAATATCTTGACAAAAGAAGTCTTCCTATGTTAATAGGTGTTATCTTAGGCAAAGACAATTTCATTCAGTTACATCACTATAAAAAGATTGTGAGCCATAAGATTTGAAGCCTGACATGCTATATGGCCATAGAGATTCTTCATAGTTTGCTACATGAACCCAGGCAAGAAAGATTTTTCTAATGAGTGTCGTTTCCCTTCAGGACTGAAAAGCAATATTGACTTCCTGAAACTTATAAAACTCTCTTCAACAAGTCCCTGTGCATGTGATTTTCAGAAAGCACATATCCAGATGAAAAGCTCAATTAAAATGTATGTTTGTCCTAATTCAGAACTTCTTCCTCCAGCCTACGTCACGTCTATGGAGTCCAAAACAAGAGATGATCCCTGCAACATAAAACGTTTATTGACTTTGATTGGATGAGTAAGTGAATTCTGCAACTAAACTTTACTCAGAACAAAGAGCTCTAGGCACCCTCTGATGTAAATCCAGTGCTAGGATCTCATTTTTGCTTTTATGAAGACACTTAAGACAGTTTTATAAAGGACAGAGCTTCAGTGTCTATTGAACTTTATGAATTGATCACACTTCATTCTTGATGCTGCTGAAAGAAATAGAAAGCCTGTTATGTATTATTTGATTATCACTGTAAGGCATAAATGTCTTCAGTGAATTAATAGAAATTGCACATAAATAGTTTGTTTCCAGAAAAATCAATATAATCCATATTGTACTACTTAGCTCTATCAACATTAAGGAAATTCAATAAGGCAAATCAATTCTCAAGCACATAAAAAGAACATTCATCATCCTTTCAGGGGACAATAATAACAGTATAAAGAACACAAATGAGAACAAGAGTATTTGATCTCTTCTATCTACATTGTATTCTGTCTATATTTTAAAGCATCTGCCCTAATCAGAGTGAGCTTCATCAGGTCATAGGCAAAGGATCTTCCATTCTGCTTTTAGAAAACTGAGGTCAAGAAGAAAGGTTGGATATAGCAAAATCTCCACCTGATCATGTACAATATTTTCACTGTCTTGTGGAAATCCCTTCTGCTGTAATTAGCCCTCAACAGGCTTCAATAGGACTTTTGCTCCACTGAGTTCCTTCCCATCGTATTCCAGCAGGAAGGAATGCCTTGTGGTATATTCCTCTCCTGAGCTTTTGATTTTATTGAAGTTTAACTATGCATTAACAGATGTGTCCAAGTAATTTTTCCTTTCTAACAAAGTGAACCAAAACCAAAATTGAGCAGCTCTGTGACTTTGACAGCTGAGAACTGACTGAAGCACTACCTTATTAAAATAATTTTTGATGTCCTCACCTATAAACTCACCGTCACAAGTGTGCTAGAGAGAAGTAACTCCCCTTCTGCTTCTCATGCTGGGACAGACACGGATGCTACACTGATTTACAGGTCTTGGATACTGTCTGTGCTGCACACCAACAGCTTGGCAACACTTCCTGGTTCCTGATGTAGTTTTAGCAAGATCTTACACATGTGAAGAACAGACACACATTCAGAGGAAAGCTCATTTTATTTCCCTAAGCTTCTCAGGCCTGAGAAATGTCAGAGCATCTTCTTCTGGTATCCCTCCAGTGAGGGGAAAATGCAGTATCTCCCTTACGTATCTGCTCCTAACCAGGTTAACATCCAGTCCCGGCTGCTTTCCCTCAGATTGCTTGGCATGTGGACACATTCATGCTCTGTAACTGGTACCAGCATGGCCTTGGATGCAGCTCATGTCCTTCTTTCCTCACTTATCACATGCTGTTCATGCCTTAATCTGCAGTTGTTTAATTGGTTATACTTTATCCCTCCTGTCTTTGGATGAGTATTTTTGCTCAGGCTGACTGCTGACACCACACAATTGTGCAAGACTAAGCAAAACCCCAGCTAAGACATATAAATACTGAGACGGCCAAAGAAAGATGGATAACAGAGTTGCTGCTATGGAAGTTTCTAGGGTAATTTTTGCATATACTGCTAAAATGGGTTAAAACCCAGACAAATTCAGGCAAGGCCTGAGGCTTAAAACATTTTGTTTTTAACATCATTTTTGTTTGACAGCCTTGCAGACCTTGGCCTATCTCTGTCCCATTGTCTGAGCCCAGTGAAGTCTTGCTTTCCCCATGGCTCTCCTTAGCTCTTGCACCTCTACAAGTGCCACCCATGCAAGTGATGAGCTCCATTGCTGTCCCGACACCACCCAGGTGTGGCAACTCACTGGAGGAGCCGTGCCAGAGGAAACACTGCTGCAAAGCCCTTGGCAGGCCCATCTCCTCTGGGAAAGTAAGAGCGGCTGGTGCCTGCCGTCCTGAGCAAGGGCACTGAAAATTGCAGCAAGCTTCGTGTCCATTTTAGCAGGGAGCTGTGCAAGGACCTGGCAGACTCAGTGCACCTCTGCCTCTCCTGCAGGCACGCTCTCTTTCAGCCCTGTCTGTGGTGAGGGCACCTCTCTTTTCAGAGGGCACCTCTCTTTTCAGAGGGCACTTTGACCCATCTCAGACCTTTGCCTTGCAAGTCTCCTCCATTACTTCAAACTGTTTTGGCTTTGTTCAGCCTCAGTTAACTGCAGTTCCTGGTGGCACTATTTCATTCCTCACTTACTGAACCAGGTACAGGAACCAGTCAGGTCTGCAAGGACGTGAGTGGCAGTAACAGGAGCAGAGGGTACACTTAAGGAGGTTGCTAATAAAACACTGGCTTCAGCACCCTTAGAGGTGCTGGGGGGAAGAAAATTAGGCTGAAAACTTTTTTGCATGCAGTGAGCTGAATTTCTCCCTTTGCCACAGTGCACCCATTGCCATTGGAGTCCCTACACCAAAAAAAATTAGAGCTATGGTGCCATTAGACAGTTTTAGATGTTCCCAGTCCCAGGTGCTGATTTATTTCAAATAGCAGGTTGGGGCAGTCACATCCTCTTTCTGCTCTTCTAGCCCTATGTGGGGTGCACAAAGGTCTTGGGGCAAGGATCAGGAATTCCGTTGGGACAAGATGCAAAGCTGCTGTTTTGCTTCCCAAGCACCTCCTCTTTGCTGAGATTCCAGGAAAATATTGTTGGCCTTTCGGTGGGGTTCCAACAGTGCCTTGACAGATGGTCTTGTGAGAGGCAGTAAGTGCCATCAGCAAGGCACAGAGTAAATCCCTGAAAGTAAAAGAGCCCCAGTCTTTCTGGGATAATTCATGATCTCTGGACACGGTATTGGAAACACAATAAAAGACTATATAGTTCATTTCCCACTTTTTACATCCCTCTGTCCAGCGGGTCAGGCTTAGTTGTGACTGAAGTTGTTCTGGTTTATAAAACTAGTTTTACTATTTTAAACTAAAGTTAATACAGCAGACAAACATACTTAAATTGGGGCACGTCAGAGTCGAGATGAATGACAGCCATCATTTGTCTCTTTACAAAGCATCTCCATAATCTTCCTGACTTTTAACCCCTCTTTAACCTTAAGTTTGCTGCTTTGCACAGTCATTAATTAACTGTGTATGGTATACACAGCTGATAGACCTGGAATTTCACAGTCTATTAGACTACATAATCTGCATGTACATCATAGCGTTGTTAAACCAAATCATTACCTTTTAAACTACTCATATACATCAAATTTTAGGAAGTCAAACCAACTTGTCTCCAACTGTATATTTTTCAATTATATTTATTAATGTAATTTTCCTTTTTGCTTAGTCAAAATACATTCTACAGATAGTTGCATCAAAAATGTTACTGCACTAAACCCTAATTACTGAAAGAAAAAAAAAATAGCCAAAAAAGCCCAAACCACAGGCCTTAGCCTTGGGAAGGATAGCTCACATTTTACTGTGCTAACAAGTGTAGATTTAAATCTCCTGGTCTCTGGCTTCAACTTTACATTCTCCTCTTAATAGCTTAAAAGCCACTACAGATGCCCACGTGCTAGCAGAAAGCCATTCTCCTCGGTGGGGATGGTGGTGGGCAGTGCCTCCCCACTCGGGCAGTCTGCAGCCACCTGCCCAAACATCTTCCTGCTGCGTGTCCTCACCAGAGCCTTGCTCAGGGCTGGGAGCTGCTGCCCGTGCTTTAATGCACCAGCAAACCATGCATATTTAAAGATCCCTTTATTTTGTTCAGAACACATAAGCTGCTAACTGAGATTGTTTTTCTCTACATTACAGATAAGCTGTGACTGCAAGGGCAGATTGAGCTGCTGACATGCAAGCACTGGCTCTGCACCTGGGTTTTGGTAATTGGAGTGTACCATAACAACTGTTGCACTATTAAAAAGGAACCAGAAAAGAACAAAACAAAACAAAAAGGCAACCTCTTAAACCACTCTAACTAAAAGCAGATAGGGATGGGATAAATGGAGCGGTATTACACTAAAAGAGAGAAGATTTAGATTAGATGTTAGGAGGAAATTCTGTACTGTGAGGGTGGAGAGGCACTAGAACAAGATGCCCAGAGAAGTTGTGGATGCCCCATCCCTGGAAGTGTTGGAGGACAGGCTGGATGAGGCTCTGAGTACTGTGGTCTAGTGGAAGGTGTCCCTGCCCATGGCTGGGATGTTGGACTAAATGATCTTTAAGGTCCCTTCAATCATTCTATGATTCTGTGAGGTGTTACATTATTACAAAAAGGACCCGAAGAAAAAAAAAAAAAACAAACAGGTGACCTCTTAAACTCTTTTAACTAAAAGTAAAGCAAAAACCTGGACAGTAAGGCCCCTGACTGGGCTGCAGGAGCAGTGCAAGCAGCAGCGCCTGGTCAGTGCTGAGTCCCTTGAAGCTGCAGCACCCCCAGCGCCCTCCGGCCGGCACTCGCTCCTCGGCCCCGGCACTTCTGCCCCGCCAAGGTCTAAGAAGCTCCTGCCCGCTCTTCCCGCAGTTGCCAGCCCTTGACCCGCACCTCCTCACACCCGTGGTGCTCCCGCAGGCTGCGGGCTGCCACGCACTCTGCCCCAGCCTTGCGTCCCACGCGGCCCTGCCGCGGAGGGCACTCCTCGGGCAGCCTGTCTGTTCCGAGCAGCCTTGCACAGCTCCCTCTTCCCACTCCTGACTGCGTGCTGGGGGGTCTGGGTAACGGGAGGCTGGCAGTCTCTTTCTTCTTTCCCGTGGTGACAAGCCTGCAGTGGTAGCCAGGGTATTGGAAGTGGTGGCTGTCACATTTGGCAATGTGGCTGCTATTTGGCATATTTTGATTTGCTTAATGCTGCTACAGCACTACAGTGAGTGGTGCACTTGCCCACATATACAGACCTTAGGCAGAAACAAAAGCAACACAAAATATTGTTCAAATATTACATATAGTGCAAATTATCTTCCCTTCCTACCACCCCAATAAAAAAGTTCAACCCAGGGAAGCTTAAGGAAAAGTTTGGGCAGTTTTGGGGTGGTGGGTTTTTGTTTGTTTGCTTGTTTTTGTTGTTTTTTCTGAAGAGTGGAAATCCTTTTTTAAAATGGACTTATATTTGCTACAGATACAGGCTACAGGCTGTATTTGCTACAGATACAGATACGGTAGAACTTTTTTTTTCTCTCTCTCCACTGATGAAAGAGGTAATAACTGATTGTGTCTGTACACAGTAGCCTGAATTCTATGCCACAAATTTTCTCTTCAGACTTGATGTTATTAAACAAGTTACTGTCTTGATGTTCAGTTATCAACATTTTCTGCCTATGCAACATTAATGTAAAATAAATAAATAATGTAAAAATCAACCCCCATAGCCAATGTGCCATGTATAAATAAAAAGACTTATGTGAGTTACTATTTTAATTGAATTTGTGAAAAATAATGAATCAGCAAACCTCTGCTATTTTGCTTTCCTAGGTTTAGTGTCACATTTCAGATTTTACTCATTTGGAAAAGAAAGGTGTCTGAAACTACGCATCCGACTACTGAAATTAACTGCAACAATCAGTCACTGTGAGTACTTTTTACCCATGTCACTCTCTGAAAGCATTGAAAATAAAAGTGCAGAGAGGCAAAGGCTCTAGAATAAATTTTGACAGACAGGTACTAGCAAATGACCTTTTTCTCTTGTTATCTATTAGAAGGTTGCAGTCATTGATGTGCTGGCAAGAATGACCTCGATGTGCACATCCTATGAGAAGGTTGTAGCAGTTCTTCACCTGTTGTCACTTTGGGCCTGGTTGAAGCGGATGGAAATCTTTCCAGGGACTTCTGTGGGCTTTGAAATTAGGTGTAAGCTAAATGTTTACACATTGCAAGAATTTAGTATGCACTTTCTTCTGGCAAAGCAATACCACTGCTCACAGAGAAAGGAAACTGCTTTCAAAATTGCGTTAAAAATACTAAAGTGAGCTTTACTGAAAATTAGGTTTAGGAATAATGCACTGGCATGGTGTCTTGATAGAGTACTGCACCTGACTAGCACCAGGACTCATGCATGTGCCTTGCAGGACTTTCTGGACTGTGGTGTGCTGATCTTTTGACTGTGTCCCAGTTGAGATGGTGCAAAACCCAGGGGGGCACTGAGGAGGAAGAACTAGAAATGCTTGTTTTATATGGAGCTGTTTGGGCTGGCTCTCAGAAGAGCAGAGCATGAGTTAGAAGCAAGTGCTACACACGTAGGTTGTCAAAAGATGTGCGATACTCACGGCCCTTCTCACTTGTTTTTTAGAACAGCCTGGAAGGCAGGGATGCTCCTCTCCTTACAGGCATCAGCTGCAGGCTTCAACCCCCTTGCTTGGGGACGAAAGTCAGATCTCTCACTTTCAGCGTAAATGTCTGAAACTGGCTTTAGGTGACTATTTACAAACTATCTAGTCCCTGAAAAAGAGCCAGGACTGCAGAGTTCTTCAGCAGATGTCAGTGCCCATCTGTCCTCCAGGGAAAATGCTGGACTTCAAATTGGAAGTGGCTGTAGCTGCTGGACAAGCCCAGCAGCCCTGGCCCTGGCAGCTGTTAAGACACACACCTGTACCCGGTGAGAGTAAAGGGCCTTTGCAAACTGGGCCCTTGCTGGGACTGCCCGGTGTGCACCATGTCCATGCACCATTGCCCTGTGTGCACCATTACCTGACATAACTAGGGGACCACACTCTGCCATTGAGGATGGCGGGGCAAGGGGCAGGTTTGCAAAAAGTGGTGTCTGTTTTAGCTGCCTGATGTTGTTTTTATCAAGAGTCTCATCCCTCCCCACTCTGCTTCACAGCAGTAAGCAGTCTCTGCCCACATGCCCAACATCTGCTGGCTGAAGCTGGAAGTGCCCAATGGTGACCTGTGATCCTCTCCCACTTTTCTAGTGTAAAGCTTTGTGTGCATCACATTGCCACTATTAAATGTTCGTTACATTAACTCACTGGAAATGTTTGAAGGTCTTGGTGCATAAAATCTCTTGTTGGGTCCATTCCAATGTTATGGGTGTGGATCTGTCTTCATGCACAAACTCTGAGAGTCTGTATTTTTAGGCCCTTGGTTTGTTTCCTCCCCCCACTTTGGACTGCTGTCTCCATCTCTCCCACTCCTCCCCATGATACAAGAAATAACACTAAACTTGGAGCTCTTTCTGCCTGCTGGCAAGAGAGGATGACTAACAGTGACAGAAGAGATGAGAAAGCTTCCCTTGCCACGCACTGGCTTGCACAGCCTGTGCTGTGCCAAGATATAAAAAAATAAGTCAGCATTTCTGATCTGAGTTGCAAGTCTCCCTGGCGAGACGCTTCTGCGAGCTCATGCAACTCAGGAAACAAATATTCCCGAGCCTTTACATGCACTGTGCACTGGGATTTCCAGAAATGCACAGGTAATTTCATGTTTTGCTCTTTGTTTTCTGGCCATGGTCTATGTAACCTGTGGCAAAGATAGTATTTTTTACAGTATGTTCCAATCCAGTGGCACCAGCCTTGACGTTTTCAAGTTTTTTCTAGCAGTGTAGATAAACCCTTACTGGGGGCAGTAGAGTTCTGGCAGCCATAATTAGGGGTGAACTGGGTGTTCTTCTCAAAAACACCTTTCCCTTGGCTGGTTGTTGTGCAGTAGGTTGTGCTCAGCAACCTGGTGGAGAGGGAGGGGGCAGTGAATGACTTGAGAGCTGAACGTTAGATATTGGATTAATATTTAAAATATCTAAATGGCAAGGATCTGTTTGCTGTGTGATCAATTTATGGAGTCAACTTCTGAGTTTAAACATAGTGCACTATGACCAGCGATTCTCCACAATACAGTAGGATTTATTAATAGAAAATACGTCAATATGAGTTTGTCTTTGTACATGTTAGCAACATGTACAGTGAAACACATTTTTCTTCTCAATCTATATTGTTATAGTCTTTTGTGTTATCTGACATAACCATTTATATTTTGGGCTTAAATATGTTATTTGTCAAAATGTACTTTCAGTGTTAATATACCTTTAAAATCATAGTTTATCTTTTAAATATTGAATTCATATTTTTTTTCAAATCAATATTGCTCATGTTAGTGCAAATTTGTTAATCTTGAGATAGGTTAACCATTCCTTCCAGACCATAAACAGCATTTAATAAAACAGTGAGATTTATATAGCTCTACACAGCTGAACAAGATTCTAATACGAAGCTTGTTAAAAAAAAAAATCCGACATTTTACAGTACATCAATTGCATGTTATACATTTTTTTTTTGGAACAGTTTTGTTTCTTCTCTATTTCTGTGTGTGATCTAGTACAAGTATGAAGGGAACAGCAATAGGTAATGATACTTTCCTCATTAGTAAAAAGAATGCATCATATATATCTTGCTCAGTATGGCGGCAGTGTTGTATTTCCAAACCTGGAAAAGAAGCCAGGTAATTCAACACCTTCTCAAAACTCAGTACAGCAAGAGTGAACGTTATCAGTCGGAGCACTTGCCACTACAGAAGAATGGAAACAAACCAACACAAAGTATAGACAAAAGGTATTTTATGCCACGTCATCAATCCAGAATCTCTCACTTGAGCAATGGTCAACATTTGACTCCAAGTAATTCCTAAGATGAGCTGGAAGAGGGCAAAGTGGGCAATTCAGTAGTTTGAAGAACGGAAATATATTCAACTTACAACAATCTCCTGTCCTAAGACCTCCAAACAGAACGACGCATCCCCTCGACCTGTTGGCAAACCTGTGCCTGGAGAACTGCACCAGTTTGGTGTTTATCAGGCATCAAGAAGAATTTCCAGTTGCGAGTGACATTCTTTATTAAAAAAAAGTTTTATACGGAAAATGTGCTTTGTTCAAAAGAGCACTGCAAATGTCACTTATTAAAATCAATGTAATAAATAAAATATAAACAACCTGTGTCCAAAACTATGAATAGTATTTTTATCTACCTCACTATACATCTGGCCCAGTGTGCCCCTCCCACCCACCCTTTCTTAAATTTTTTAAAAATTTTTTTGCATGCTATTTTTTCCCCGTTTACTACAAAGAGCAAAGGTTACATATCGTACACTGGGAGAAGCTGCCAAAAAGATTAAACTATAGTCCTAGGTTACCAATAAACCAATTCTACGTCACAAAACCCGCCTGCATGAACTACTCGGGCTGCGTTCTATAGAGCAGGTGGTGACTTGCGAGAGACTTCCTCCCTGTGCACAGCCAGAAGTGTGCCAGGTGATGTTAAAACTAGTACAACGACTAATCACAGAAATGTTTGCAACCTAAAACAAATTCCTTACTTGTAATTTAAGCAATTTACAACTACTCCATTTGTGGTGGGTCTTACGCTCTGAAAACCGTATGCTGAACTGTTGCCTGAACCACAGAAATGAAGAAATGCTTGATTCTCTTCTTTCCTTCCAGCATTACAAGAGCTAAGATGAATATGCCAGGTCTTCTGGCCTCCTAGCCTAGGTAACTGTTCTTTTAAGTTAAGGAAAAATTCTCTGTCCCTTACATTTTTTAGAATTTTACTTTAAATGCACAGAAATGGTCTTTATATTTAAGGAATGTGTTCTGGGTGTTGGGTTTTCTTTTTGGTATGGGTTAAAATAAATGATTGTCCTAATGGTTCAAGAATTGGACCCTTCTGTAGTTTAAGGAGTTTGGAGAGTCCAGATTAAAGTCTGATGGGTCTTTGTTTTCCTTTCCCTCAGGGAGATGGCAAGATTAAAGTCTGCCTTCCTTGAGCACTTACTGATTGGTGGCTGGAGAGTAATGAAATTTCCTCAAGAGGAGATCAAAAGATGCTATTTTAAAGGAAATGACACCTAAGGGTGATGGAGTCAGTGAAAAAAAACTGGTTACCCCTTCTTTTGTGAGCATGTGGCCAAGCAATGTTGAATTGCTATTGATGGTTACGAAAGTGAGTAAGAGAAAGCACATACTGGAGTTTCCACTGTTTAAAAGAACTGAAAATCAAACAAAAATTGAAGCTTAACAAGGAGAACATTGGATGAAAAGAAGTCTTACGCCACACAAACACACACACTCAAACACACGCACACGGAATACTATGCATACGTGGACACACACAAGTAAGAATGTGTATTTGTATGGTAGGTTCTTGGAAATAGACATTCTTAGCAAATATGGATGACAGATCAATTGTAATTTATTTTCTTTTAACACTGTATCATCATAAAGAAAACTGGTATAAATGAAAAAAATCTATTTCAAATATCTACATCTAAAATTTTAGGCAGTGAAAAAGCACTTCGTTGACAAGGAGTGTGGAATGATGAATGTTAATTGTCAGAAACTGCTGAATGCCTTTTTTTTAGTTGCCACAAACAAATTCACATATCAGAACAAACAATACTGCTAAATATTCCTTTTTGTTTTTTAGATTTTTTTTTTGATTTTTTTTTGTTAAAACGCACCGGGGAAAAGAAAACAAAAAACTGGAAATTCATACATCTTTCAAAATTTGAAATTGAAGCAATATTTAGAACCATAGATGAAGAAACACTGTGGCATTGGTGTAATATACACAATGCACCTTTTTTTTTTTATCTGTAATGTACATCAAATACTTTACAACAATGCATTAACAAAAGGCAAGAAACATCTTGCTGTACAGAGGAAACCCCAAATGCAACTTGAAGCCTAGATTCACAATGAATGAGGATATTAAACAAAGTGTGAGAAGCTGTTCCCCATAAAGTATGTACGCTGCTCAGTAACTTGTGCTTAACTCTTGACCCAGATCCACTGTCATGTTCTTCCTCCTTCCTTCAGCCACGTTCAATATACAGCACTGAACTTTGAACTCTACAGGCCAACAGTAAAGTTGCCCCACACTGTAAAATATATATATGTATATATATATTTCTCTCTAATTACTCCCAGGTTTAGCTTTCATATCTTTTAGCCTTCTAAAAAAATCTCTTAATTTTTTCCGTACTGGTTATCTGTGCCTTCCTATGGAACAGGCTTTAACAAACTAAATTTGCAGGAAAAAAAATGTCTCGTGGTATGCATGCACATGCACAGTTCCTGGAGCTTTTGTATCTGCCCAAGTCTCAAACCCAGGAGTCGGGAGAGGCTGGATAGTGGCTTGTTTCATAGTTAAGTTCACTATAGGGACGAGCAGCTGAGTAGAAGTCGACGTAGTTGCCAGTTGACTTTAGTCCCAGGTGCATGTTGTATTCGCTTGCAGGTGGACGATGATGCACTTGGTCCTCAAAGAAGGACTCGTCATAGTTTCTTGTTGAATTCTGAAATGGCTGATATGGTTCATAATCTTTTCTGCTGGGCTCCTGTGGAACTGGCTGTGTTGAAACCTGAAAGACAGCAATACCCATAGCTTGTTAGATACAACTTATTGTGGGCAACAGGATGGAAGAAGGAGTAAATCTCACATTTCTCATGCTTGAAATACAAAGTTGTGCATTATCTTAACATCTGCTCAAGGTACTGCTTCTTAGTGAATTAACCCCACAGCTCTGCCTTGTCATTTTATTTCTTCGTATTTATTTAATAGTATTATTATCATATACATTTATTATTTAGTATTGTTGCTGCTAAAGGTGCTGGTTTATGCCAAAAGTAGTTCATGCGGCACAGCTTACAGTTACTTTCTTAACTACAATCTGTGTATAATTTGCAGCTGTATAATGCAAATATTGGTGATCAAAACCCAGTCTTGAAGAATTTGAATGGAAGCAATATACACTCCAAAGACGTTAAACGTTTTGCAGCTGCCTTTGACAGAAGGGAGATTTAGAAGGACAGGTGACACCGTATCTGTAAGAACCATTTACAGTCTTCAGGGCACTGACATGAGAAAAGTGCCCTGAAATGGGTTCTTCTGCTATTGTTAAGCAGAAGCATCTTCTTAGCACCTCCTCAACACTTCATGTTGACAATCTTGTCTTCTTGGTACATTCCAGCTAGTTGCCTTGAAGCTGAAATGTTTATGATAAACAGAAAAAAACAACCTCAGATGGTTCCCTAACCTAAGGCTGCCACAAAATTTTTTTCATAAAGGCCTAGTGAATCTCTGTTTTTATAGTTGGGACTTTATTGAAATATGAAATGTATAAACATATGCTGACTATCTTAGAGGATTATCTTTCACTTTATGCCACCTCTGCAAGTTCGGGCAGCCTTTGTGACTGCAAAATGATGTAGCCTGTCAATCCTCACATGGTCATCACTGGGAATATTGATGCTCAGACATCAATGTCAGAAGACTTTGTGGATCCTGCTGGGACTCTGCACAAGCTAGTAATGCTCCTGCAAGATGACAGAACACTTGCACTGCTATGGTTCAAACTCCAAGATATTTTTTCAAAACAAATATCTGTATTGGACTTTATGCAGAGAGTGAAAAAGGCTGCCTAAATTCACTACCTCCAGCAGTCCCACAAGTGATCTTAGAAGTTTGGGCCCAACATTACAACCACACAAGGAAGTGTAACTACTCTGGTTTCTATTTCTAGAATTGCTGTCAAGGTGTTCAGGATCTCATTCAACTTCATGTATTCATACACATGTCTTTAATTTGGACATAGAAGAAAAATTCTACACGAAGCAATCTGTTTATATGTGGTATTTTTAGATTTGTGGTATTTTTCTTCCATTTCCATATACAATGCTGCACCGGTCTTTTGCCATCTGTAACAGTAACATTTTAGTCTCTGTACTGACCTGGTTATGTTTGATATCTTCAGCAGGTGCACCATAAGAATTCCTGTACAAAGTTGAGATTCCAGTGTTCTGAGCTGGAGAGAGAGAAAAGGAAGGAAAAAGCAGGTTTACCAAACATACCTCTTTGGCCTCAAAGTGAATTCTTAAGGCTTCATTAAATACATCACACAATGCCTGTCTCCCACACACTGAAGTCTCTAAAAGCATCTGCAGACTTCTCTTTTCTCGTCCTCCCATCAAACAGTCATCATCTTTGCTTTGGTGTACATACATGTTGCTGGTATTTATTAATGATAACAGGCTCTGTGTCATATTCATACCGATCTTGTGTGCTTCAAATATAAATAAACAAAATAATTTCATACCCAGTTAGCATTCAATAATAAATTTCAGATAATAGATGGGATTACGTAACACACATACAGTAAACAGGCAGCAGTTGCAAATATTGAGGCTAAGAAACATTTAGTTCTTTCAACTTCAGTTCGATGATGTGGATTATTAATCCTACAGGGATTTTGTATCATTGAATTATTAATACAAAAAGTGATTGAATACAAGTGAAAAATGAGCTATGCAAAAAGTAATATGTAGTTACACTGAAGAGGTCTGACCAAGAAAGTCTCAAATCCACTGCTGTCACTTTGTTCTTGGATGTCCTAATACTGAAATGCACAACCAAAACTGAGCTACAAGTTTGAAATTGAAAGTAATTCTAAACACAAGGAGGATAATAACATATAGTCTTGCAAAAATGTATTTCCCACCCTGTTCCAAAAAAAACCCACATAAAAAGCAAAGGATTTTCCTTGCAAAGCTGACTCTACTGGTCATTCTGATTTAGCCATCTAGCTGAAGCTTAGTTTGCTGCTAGGACTTGAAAGATTGTAGTTATTTCTTGTATTTGAAAGACTCTCAAGGTAGCATTTTGTGTGCTTGCTGCACGCTTTTCATGCATTAACTTTCCAGATATTCTAACCAATGACTGGATGCTGTCATGAGGATTCTTACTATAAAAGAACAGTAAAAATTGAGTAGTTGTGAATCAAAGTCATGAGTGGAACTGAAACATGTTGCTTGTGACTTCTCTCAGGTCTCTGTGCAATGGTATAAAACCCGAAGGCACCATGAGTGGCTTTTAACGCCTTTGCAACTCAAAACTTCTGAGGATGAGGGCTGAGCCTCAGAGATGAAAGCTGGATATGGGATCCATGCTAGTCACATGGCTAAGAAGAACCACGTTACTGAAGATGTAAGCACTCTTTCTTCCTTTGGCAATGTGCAAGCATGGACCTCTGCACGAAAAACTGCCTCTACCTTTCCCCCTACCACTGCATCCTTTCTGCAGATAGAAATGGCATGGCCTTCATTCAAAGCTGACTGGAAGATGCCAGTTCTGATCTTCACATCTGCCATGGGTTCCATGCTGAGGGTCTAATTTTTGCCAGTTTGATGCACTGCTCCATGTTGCTGCTTTACAGATCTCAGATGGTGTTCTCGAGGATCTCCAGCATGTTGATGAAAACAGGATAAAGACAGGGCTTATATGGGGGTCAGATGAGATCTAACAGCTGGAAAAAGAGATTTTTCACTTCATAACCATTAACTGAAAGGAGTGAAAACCCTCTTGTTTCTTGAAAAGCTGGATGCAATTACAGAGAAAGTGCATAGTCCTGTGTAGGAAATGGAGAGAGCTCTGGAGATCTCCAAGTGCAGCATGACCCTTTTTTTTGAAGGTGGGAAGAATATGAACTCTAGTAACAGATAGAAACAGGTGGAAACAATGAAAACTACTGCTTGAGTAGTTTTCTTTGGTTGTAGATGTTAGTGCCAAAGAGTTGATCTGCAGACATTCTCACAGTTCAGGTTACATTTTGTCAGCTGAGTGATGTGTGAGACTTGACTGTTATTTCAGTGGATTTCTTCATATTCCAGCTGCAGCCTCTGCTTCAGTGTTTGAATATACCTCTCCTGATGACATCTTTGGTATTAGAGGAGTTCACATCAGCATTGCTCTTTATGGTGCATCTCATGACACCATGACTCTCAGCAGCAAAACTGCCAAATCTGTCCTTGGTTTCATCTTTTTTATTTTTATTTTTTTTTAAATTTTCTTGCTTGCCCCACAAAGTGCTAGAAGAAGATGGGTTACACAAATTCCTCTTCTCAAGATCTAAAGATACCCACCGTTTCAGCTATACACTTTGTGAAGTCCTGGTTCTTGAAAAAACATGAATGTGCCATTCAATGTGTTTGACTGTCACAGATGGAGGAAGAACTTATTGTAACCATTTTGTTTTCATGTATATATATGGCAAGATAAGCAGGTTTGAAGTTTCATGCATGTGAACTTCTAGTCAGACATGACTGAACACATGCAGTTCAGACAGGGAAATATTGTTCAGGGTTGTTTCATGTCAAGAATAAAGGACTGGTATAAGGTGCAACATCTGAGGGTATTATGAAGAATCTGATGAAAAACAGCAAACTGGACACATGCTAATTTGTATGTTGTTCCTACAGGCAATCAGAGAGACATTAAGAGGAGAGTCATGACTTTTCCATACAGATATATAAAAAGGCACATGGTACATATGTGCTGCTAATAGCCATGACCATTACAAACCCAGAAATAGCTCTGAGTTGGTGCATAGCTGTCCAGTGCACTGCTGTAACATTTGCACTGATGTGCTCACAAATGTCACACGCCACATGGAAGACTCACAGTCTCCTAGATCACATATTCTGTGATGGGAAATGGATAGTATCAGCTTAGGAAAATAGCTGCAAGCTCTGTGCTGCTGATTTCACTGCAGTGATGGGCATACAAATTCACAAATTTAAAATGAAAATAACCCAAACCCCCTAGTAATCTTTTCTTAATGTAGTAAGAACAATGAGACATAAAATGCTTGAAAATGAATGCCAAGAGTTCAAGAATAAGAAAACCTGGCTTAGGCTAGCTTGGAGGTTGAGGTAATTCTGATTCTGGAGGAAATTAAGTCAAGCAATGTAGCTGCTAGCAATTCATGCAGCCCTGCTGCAGTACCTGCTTCTGAACGTGCAGGCAGCATCCCTGGGAACTCCAGTCCCGCTCTGCCATACTTCACTGAGCAGCTGACTCTTGCTATCCAAAAGCAGAGGGCAAATATAAAAGAAAGGAGAGAATGAGCTAGATGAATGGACAGATATTGTGTGGTTAGTATCTGATTTTCCCTGTTAATATTGTGTATGTATAATCATAATAAAATTGTAAAACAGGCAGAAAGAGAGGTCAATTCAATAATTTAAAAATACCCCCGAACATGGCAAGAGAAGGGAAAGGAGTAAAAGAGATGGAGATATTCCTGCAACCACATTTCCTTACAGAGATGCAAGAGCTGTAGCTGAAGATTAAATTAATTGAGGAGTGATGAGTGTGCATATTTGTGTGCGTATTTTATGCAGTATCTAAACATCAGTACATTATAATACTGAAGAGGCACTTTTTAGTAGGCAAAATTGTGAGAGTTCTAAAATGAGTACTATGATCCACCTGCAGTACTTTGTGGTTGCATTGCATAAAGGACATTATAGAAAAATACCTTTCTTTCTTGCCCCTGTTCGGTTTTCCAGGTGATACTGGTTAAAAAAAAGTCACATAATTCCCCGTAGCAGTTTTCTTTAAAGCTGACAACAGCTTTGAAAATTATGTTACTCAGTGGTTTATGTGACAAAGATGTCATTGACCAAATTCATCCCCATATATCCCTGTCACTTGATTCACGGTTTAACATTCAGCTTTCAGGTCTTAGAAGTACGTATTCTGAACACACTTACAGACACTTTGAAATAACAAGAAGTTAGCCTTTTGCCCTCAGAAACACAAACTGATAATAAGAAAGGAAAGCTCAGCTGGACAGGTAGCCATCCTCCTCTGGTATCGCGTAACCTGCTTTTTCTGCCATAAGCAGCAGGTCTCCATTTTATAATATTTAGTTCAAGACAGTAAAGGAAAAAGCTTCTGTTCCTCACAAATCTTAGGTAACAGAGATCATTACCTGTCACTGCCACTGCCACCTTCCTGCACAGTGAAAAATGAGGTAAGGGCATGAGAAAAGATTACAGTATTATGGTTTCTGAAGGTAACAATAAGTTCAAGTATCCTGAGCACCTGTAACACCTGATGGTGGTTGGTTGTGTTCTGAATATGCAGGGATTTGCCAGTAAGTTTACATAACAAAAGCATTGATGACTGATTCTTTACGACCAAAGGAAACAGAAATTCATCAGAAGTTTTTTCTGCTGCTGGAAGAGAAGACACTGCATGTAGACTATGATGCACATATTAGTTCAGTGAGGGAACCAAGAAAGTAAAAGAAACTTCAAAGAAGGAGTTCCCGTGATAGCAGACAGGAACCTTATCTTCCCTGTTCTGAAGGAAAACACTATGACATAAATAACATTACCACATGCGCTTCAGGTTCCTGTTTTTTAAAACGGAATATAATAGTTTTTGTCTTAAAAATATACTTTAGGTGACAAAATTTTATTATTGGTTATTATTTTCTACAGAGAGGAGAAAATGGACAGTAAATATAAAAGGCATCATAAACCTGTGAAGAGGGCAATGAGAACTTTCATACTGCGCCTCTAGTTTTTTAGCTATCCTTGTGAAATCAATATAAGTTATCATCTTCAGCCAAGCTGTTTACTTCATAGATTCTCCATTTTCCCCAGAGGTTTCCTGACAAATCCTCAGAATGGCAGGAAGCCAACATTTCTCCTTCAAAAATCCATAAAAAACCTCCATTTCAGTCCCAGTCCAGAGGTCATAAAATTTTTGAACTATAAACTGAGAAGAGCTTTGGAGAAGAGCATGGAGACAGCCATGGATAAATTGGGACTACAGCTGTGTCTCTACATTCTGTGTAAATCCGTGAGTCAAAGGAAGCTTTGTGTAATACATCAGCTTGGCACAAAAATAGAAGAGCAGATCAAAATATGTGTACACCAGGTGGAACCTGAAAAAACATTCATCCAAGTCCCATCTAAGTGGATGTAAGGCACTGTGTGATGCACAAAATGAAACGCAGGCATTGCAATGAACTTGCTACATGAACTTATATTAGGCCACTCAAGTAAAGTCAAAATGTCTCACAAAATGACAAATACCAATTTTATATTGTTTTTTAAACAAATATTTATTATTTAATGAGTTACAGTTATGTTACACAAATTTCATGTTGAATGTTGACAAGCAAGACTCCTGCTGTCATTTTCTTTTGTTCTTAAAATGGTGCTTAATTTGAGCTTAGACCAAATGAGCAGAGATTTGGTGATCTGAAAGAGAGAAAGTAATTTGTTAATTCCACATTCCATTATTTATATGGTTATGTAAGATTGTGAAATATTATTACACTTTTTTATTTGACTTTGAATTTTTTCCTCACTGAGCTCAGTAGCTGGAAAGACAGTTGACAGCTGAGCATGAAGCTGAGAGTTTTAAGTTTTCTTACTAGAAGCCCACCCAAATAATCAATAGAATAGACAAAATACAAGGCAATGTTAAAGGAAAACACATTGCAAAAATCAAAGTGGAGGCTCCTGAGGCAGTACAAACCTCACAATCTGAAAATTATACTGCAAGATAAAGTAAATAAGGGAAGCAGGAATGGGAGAAGAAAAACACTACAGTAAAAATGAAAATGAAAATAGGTGGGGAAAAAGAAAAGCCCGTTTTTAAAAATGTGCAGAGGGAGACAAGATTATCTGCAAGGAAACACAGATTTTCCACATGGAGACTGTTTTCTGGTGAACTTGCTGATATAATTTGCTAGTCTAAATTTGCAGATAGTTAGAATAAAATACTACTGTTTCTGCCTTTTCCTTTTCAGCCTGATGTGCCTGAGATCTGCCCTTCATGGGTCCTTAACAAACGGCTGAAAAAACTGCAGTCCTGTCCTTCACAATCAGCCAAGAGAGGACCACTGAAGTGCTTTAGAGAACCACCTTGTGCAGTGACTACGAAACACTCAAAACATTACAGATAGATAAAATGCAGTACCTTGACTGAACCTTCTGCACTCTCCTGTAGTACCCTGCAGAAGTCGTTCAGGACACTCCTAATTTCCATGGTTTCCAAATGCTCTTGACTGTCATTCTTCTCTTCAGATTTTCACTTTCTGGCTAATTAATGTTCTGCATTGCATTTTCACACACATTCCAAGGCTGGTCTTTAGGTTTTGATTGCATAATCACATAGAAAGAACCTGGTTGATACAGTGTGAGTATCTTCACATCCTGAATATAGTCTTGAAGGATGGATCTTATGGATGGATTGATGCTGAGTCAGCATGTTCCTGGTGAGCAACCCATTCTGCCTCTGAGCAAGACCTCTACCAAGGGCATGGGAGAAGGTAACAGGCATTCAGGAAGTGCAGAGTGACTTCTCACTGTGATTTTTTGCTTGCCTTGAGGCAGCATTTGGAGAAGAGGAGACTATGATGCTCGGCACTATAAAAATGTAACAAAATGTTCAACAATGGTTATATAAGCCTATACAGTGGTGATGGAGACCAACATATATTTTGCAAGAGAATTCATGAAGAGGTTCAGCACTGGACAAAGCACTCAAAATTTTCTGATTACTGAAATGCTAACAGAATAATGAGCTCACTGGAGAAGAGAGGCCTTCAACGAAACCTGCAACAGATGCCACAACATATAGTGAAAATTACTCAACATACAGAGAAATTTAAATCAGCTCAGCTAAGAAAGTAACATGGACAGACTTTACAAACAGCCACAAACTTCCTAGGAATAACTGATATACAAAATAAGCTAACTGATCCTGGAGAGCCATTCCCTGCTAAAGACAGTTGTTAGGGATCACTGTACATGCTCAACTATACCAGGTATTTCAAAGTGATCAACCATTTCCTTCTGAAATGAAAACAAATGTGAAATTGAAAAAGACATACAATATTGGTTTTAGAGCCTTTCTTGTGTGAAGAAACATGGTATTCACAAATCATTTTCTCATAGCATTGTATTAATTCAAACACTTCTTCAGTTGTATTTCTCAAGGTGGCTAAAACTTTGGAATCCACCAAAGCAGGCTGACTCTTTTCCACAGTGCAGTAAACCCAGCCATTCCTATAAAATCAGCCATCTATCGCAGCTGATTTTTATATATGCTATGCAAGCATAATCTCACCTGTCATGGTGTCTTTCCTAGAAGTGTGTTCTCCCTTATTTCCATGGTAAGTGGCATTAGTTCCAGTTGATTCATAGTCTGTTTTTCTTTCTTTTAGGCTGATCATTTCCCGAGGTGAGGCTGGGGCACTTGCTAGATAACAAAAATGAATTTTTTTTTTTTACCATATATGACTGAATGTATGGCTTAACT
Organism: Atrichornis clamosus; assembly: GCA_013400975.1. Taxonomy (NCBI): domain Eukaryota; kingdom Metazoa; phylum Chordata; class Aves; order Passeriformes; family Menuridae; genus Atrichornis; species Atrichornis clamosus. The sequence continues at coordinate 55,135 of WBMZ01009046.1, forward strand.
CTTGAGTAAACATTTCAGTAAAGTTTATATATCCGTTAGTTTTCTAAATTTGAGGCTGATTGAAGAAACACTACCTCATTATGGAGGAAAATGTGCTGTTATTTCAAGTGCAAGGCAAATGTATTAATTGGTCAATCAATTGCAAACATAATTTTCTTTCTGAATTTTTTTTGTCCACTTACATCCAATGTATAAGATTATAATTATAAAAAGAAAGTACAATAATATTTTTTTATAATTTTCTGGTATGGGCACTTTCATTTTTTCCTCAAAATGGTTTCTTTATTTGCACTGAAAAGACTTCTAACTTTCAAGAGTGTGGAAAAACTCTCATAAAATGGTTTCTTCCCCTTTCTCTCAAAAATAAACAAACCAATTAAATTATTCTAAAGGCAAAAGGAAGGAAAGAAATCTTTTTTCCCTAGAAAGCATATAGCAAAGAATGCCTAACACTTAAAGGTAACTCAAATAATTTATCTGTCTTTTACTACGAGCAACTGCCATTAAAACAACAACAGCCACTTTAAGCTATTTTTACTAAAACTAAATCCTTCATCACCTATGCTCATGGTATGGCTAAAAGGAGGAAAGCACAAGTGACAAAAAAGAGAACTGAGTTACACACCAGTCTCACACACTGGAGAATGTGAAGGTGATCACTGGCACTGGTTATGAAGCCTTAGAGCTTGTGATGCTTAGGAAAAGGAGGAAAGGAAAGGAAAAAATAATGGCTTTCAAGTAAACTGGCTTCAAAACATTTAGGTGTTGGTAGGTAAAGTGCACTTTCCCTGTTGTGGAGGGCAGGAGAAGGAGCACAGGGTGAGAGGCAGAGCACCCCAGGGCCTTGTTAAGGGCACAGTGGCACAAAAATAACTAAAGTGCTGGTGCTTATTCCCACACATTCCCCTGCCTCCACTCAGGTATTTGATATGTTAAAAGAACCTCAAAAGCAGTAACACTGCCTTTGTTTAAAAACAAGGAAAAGATTTAAAAATGTAATACAAATGCACTGGGAAGCTTGACCTTGAGGTATATCTTTCAGCATCTCTACACTATGTTACATTTTTTAGTTAAGCAACAGGGAAGCACTTGTACTTACCTAAGGACTAGGGAAGCACAAGTGATGTTAAATTCTGCTTCGATTTGTTATGCTGGCCTGGACCTCTGAATTTACAGAGCAAAAGCAGGACAGATGTTCTTTCTTATGAAGCCATTAGAATCAAGGATTGCTTTTAAACTGTTTGTCAATAGTGATGTAAATCTAAAGCTGATAATCCGGCAGATATAAAGAAACATGACGTTAAACTGCCAAACCAGCTAATGGCAGCTTGAGTCTAATGGGGAGCAAGCCAGAATGCAAACCTTGAAAAAGATGCTAACAGAGAGACACATTTTATTTCTCATACTCTGGTAATGGTTTTAAATATGATGGTGATACAGACAAAATCATCTCCCTCGGTTCCCTGTGGGAATTATCTCTCCCTTCCCCTGGGAGAACAACTCATTTCTGGCAACTGTTAAAATGCAGAAACATCCTCTTTCAGAGTTTCTACTGGAAGCAAACCTGAAGTCACTGGCTGATGTTAGACTGAAAATTGATATAATGGTTTTCTGCTCTTGTTCTTAAAGGACACAGAAGAGAATATAGAGCTCTCTATGCTACTTTAAGCATGTTATCACTAAGTCCTAGGGGTGGATGGGATGGTGTGAGTTCATTTACTTCAACTCTTTACCCCAAGGTAGGATCCAGCATACCAATATAATTCTTGACAGATTTTAATCTGAAACTAAAGATCTCTAATGACAGAGATCACATAACTGCTCCAAGCAGTCTGTTCCGGTGCTTGCTTTCCCCACTGTTAGGAAATGTTCCCTGATGTCTAGCCTGATTCCTTGCTCATTATTTCCATTTGTCTGCTATGAAAGCAGAAAAAAGTTCACACCGTTCCTCTTCACAGCTGGCTGTTACGTGCTTGAATACTTGGTGTGCACCTCTTCCCACTGTCTCCATCTCATGTCTCTTTTACGTGACTTAAAAAATTACAGTCCATTCAGTATATTCTCATATCCTGATTCTTCCATCTTTCAATTCACGTGTGCAACTGAAAAAAACCCCTAAATCATTTTTAAAGAACTTTCATCTAGCCAGATGTTCTCCTTATAATTTATTTGTAAAGGATTGGATATTTTTTTCCCCTTTGAACCTTATCTCCAATTTCTCGGAATCACTCTTTTACAATAATGCCCTTCAAAGAACAGGAGTTTCTCCCAGGTTATGTCACCCACAAAGGTAATAGGCAACCTTCTCATATTATTTGGATCATTACTGAACCACTGAAGAGAACTGGACCCAGGCAAGGTTCCAAGAGAAGCATTCTTCCATTTAGGCAATAAACAATACCCTTTCCTTGTGAAAGGTTTTCAGTTAGCATTGTATTTACCACACATGATGTTTTCTGAACTGTTTGCTAACTTACCTAAAAAAGATGGATTTAATAAGAATAAATGGCATTGAATTAATGTTTGCATTTGATATGGGTACTACCAGACACACAGCAACTTATATTACAATATAGAAAGTGATATTTGTAGAGTTAAGTAATATATTATGTTCCTACTACCTTTGAGGTGCTCAGGTTGTGATTATTTGTTCCAGCAATTTTCTGTACTGACATTGAACTAGCTTGTGTGTAATGACATGGGCTCTTCTTCCTTCAGAAACAGCCACTATTATTTGTCCTTTTTCAGTCTTATGATAACTGATGATGGCGGTAAAATTTCATCCAAGATTTAGAGTAACAGAAGTGAAGCGACAGTTCTGGCAAGAGGCAGAACTAAGATCTCAGAGCCAGACATTTCAAGTACCTTGCAGTTACAGTCAGAATGAGATTTTGGAGAGGAAAAAAGGGAACAAAAGTCCTTTATGGACTTGTGTAATGGCAGATTTTAAAAACACAATAGCAGCTCTCACTGTACTTCTGGTACATTTTCCAATCTCCTCAGTTGTTGTTCTGCAGGACTAAGACGCAGCTTCTAGATAATTAACAAAACAATTTTCTTAAAAACGAAACTGTGCTAATGGCAGTAATAAGTTTGGGCGATTTTAATCCTAAACTCTTGGTGTACCTATGGAATGACAGCATTTGATTGAATGAGCAGGGAAAAGCACACCGAAAGACTGACAGTTACAGTCTGTTTATCTTTCACTGGGAATGGCTTTATCTAATGAAGGTATGTTTTACCTTAGAGTAAATTGAGGGGAAAATTACCTGATTTCTGAATAGAAAAATTAATCTACACTATAGCATAAGTTGAGATACTTATTCATTGTGGAGATCATACAGAATTGATAATAGCCATCAATGTTACCTGAAGATCTATAGTCAATGTTTTGTGAAACTTATATATGCATATATATGCACACATACCCAGAATAAAAGCTGACAAAAAAGTAATGCGGATCTTTCAACTTCTGCTAAGTGTGCAGAATGGTCACAAACAACATAGTGGCTTTCATGCCTAGCAAAGTGAGTAACAGAATTTCCTTGTGCTACTAATGGACACCATTGCCCTGAGATCTAGTCAGGTAATTCGCATCAGGAAAACACTTCAGGAGAATTCATAACAAAAAGTTATGGAATATTCTTTCTGCTGTAAAACTTTAGAAGGCATTAATAAAAAAAAAATTAAATTCCAGTTTTGAACAGATCATTTGTGAAAGAGTAAAGAATATACTTTGTGCCCTTCCGCCACAGTTCACAACAAATCCGGACATCAGTGGCATGGATTAAAGAGGGAAAGTGGCAGTGATGGATTACCTGTGTCTCTGCTTCAGCCCTGAACGCCTGGCCTTACCTGAGCGGTTGTTCGGAGACATGCGCACGGGAGAGATGGAGGGCGTGCGGGATGAAGAGTACGGCCTTTGCCGATCCCTTTCTATTGTTGAAGATGAGGCTACAAAGTGATACTGTGACCATCCATCCTGCAACACCAAACATTGCGACAACAGTCAGTGAAAACACCACACAGTGCCCCATTTTAAGAAGAGTATTTTTCTCTAGTGTTTTTCACTACGGGAACTATCTTCTTCCTGCCACTGGGTGGTAAATATAGTTAGTGGTGCAGGATAATAACATGTGTGACTGTATTGACACACCAGGAGAAAAAATAAAATGCAGAGAGTTCTACAAAACAACATATTTCAAAGGTGCTCAACTGGTTAACAACATTTTAGGCTATTTGTTTAATAGTTCTGTTGTTTTTTCCACGCCTCTATTTTCACATTGCAAATGGCATTTTGGCTTGAAATAATTTCCATTTTATATGGAAGTTTTAAGGTAAGTAGATGGGGAAGCTCCAGGATTACCAGACTGCACACATTCACTTAGTTTAGTTATACCAACTGCCCATTTGCTCACACGCAAGAGAAAAAGAATCAATGCGTTTTCCCTGTTGCAGTTTTCTCCAAGGTGTACAGAAAGAAATTCTATTTCTTCTATTTAAAACTGTGCTAATGGTGATGTATTAAAAAAAACTCAACGAAGTAAAACAAATACTAGAAACAGCTAGTTCAGAAATAAAAAAGGAGAGTTTAAATGATTAATGTTTTATTCCTGCACCGTAATATAATGCAATAACCTGAAATGATGTACTTCACATTTTTAAAAACGTATTAAATATAGTCTGAAACTAGAATGAGAGAATAAACTGGCTTTTGATAGTGTTCTTATTAAATGATAGTATTTCAAATGCCTTCAATATTGATAGATTGCAACTGTCTTTATCAGTGCTTAATGTTAAATCTATGTCAGTAACACTCAGATTTCCCAGTCTCACACAGTTTTAAAAATGCCTGCTTTCTCTTGGGCTCAGTGGAAATCGAGTCAAGCACCTGGCATGGCGCTAAACAGAAGTTTTGCAATGAAATGCTGAATAAAAATAAACACAATAAAATATTACCAAAAACCAGTTGGAATGTTCCTCCTGCTTACAGAAGAATAATTCACTGTTGGAGTAATAAAAAATATTCCCACTCCCTAACTCAGCTACTCCAGACATTCAGCGATGAATCCCCCCCTCCCATGCTCTGCCTTTGCTCAACACATCTCTCTGACTTTGTTCTGTCCATGGAAACCATGGGCATCTGGCTTTCAGAAGAGGAAATGGCTTGAAAATCCCCTTTCCATTAAACTCTTAGGAAAGATAACTCAGAAAAACTGACACAGCAGGAGGAAAGGAGAAACCCATACTTCTCGTAGAGACAAATGCCATAAGAGAATTAGGATAGACAGAGATGATACCTAACTACAGATTCTGAACGTCTGTACTCCTCATGTAAGGCATTTGTACAAACACGGGTATATCTCAGTTGCAATTTCAAGGTAAAAGTAAGGAAGAGTGAAATCTGGGCTACGGCTTTCACTCAGGACTTTCCCTGGAGTCAGTAGTGACTGTTTGTCCACTGAGGTCACTCATGTTTAGCACACTTCACTGAACTGCACCTCATATTTAATTCACAGTCATATAAGAAAATGTAAGAAAGAAATGTGGATAATAAATAAAAAATGGTAGGAGTAACTTGAGAAAAGAAATAGTAGCTCTTTAATACCACCTGCTTAAACCGAAATTTTCTACATACAATCTTTCCAATCTATATCCAATCTCCAAAAAGCGTTTCTATACAAGCCACGCCATGAGAATGAAAGAACATCTGTGAAGCCCTAACTTCTTTAATCAAATTGGAAATTACTATATATATAATATGTACATATATATATAAAATATATGTATTTTTACAGAAGACATAATAGTTTATAGCTATAGTTATAATGAATAGCTGAAGTCCAATAATCTTATCCAAGCATCAAGACTACAAGTAACATACTCAGCATTATTTTTGTATCTCTGGTTGATAATAACTTGTGCAGTGATTTCTCTACTATAAAACTGAAGGAGCAAACATGTGAGAAGACCATGCTGTTACCCTGATAAAGAAAAATTGTTCCCTTCTTTCCCCTTCTCCAGGGTCAGAATTTCTTATCAGAAAGGTGACTCTCTGTATTTCACTCTGTTGCAGTTTTCTGATCATTTATTTTCTTTTAAACAGACTGAAGAAGAGGAAGATATGAAGAGGACAGACTTTAAATCTGATAAAGGAAAAGGAAGACACTATTTATTACTCCCTGCCTGCAAAACGAGGAGACATCAGCCGTGCTTACATAGAGCAAGTTAGAAATGCTTCTAGCTTTGTGGATCTGGATACATTCATGGCCAGGTATACTCTCCTTTTGCACTCTTGCTTCCCTTAAGTAAAACGCTGGCATTTGGTTCAGAAAAAAGTGACGTGAATCTTCCCCTAAGAAATAAATTCCTGATACCTGCACTGTCTCACAGACTCTACAGGAATGGCACAAGGCACCAGTTTTGTTCTGCAGGATATTAACAGGTACTTTGTCAATGTTGTTTCCTCAGAAACAGCACTGCAAGGTGCCTGAGCAATGAGAAAGCTCTATTTGGGATGCTGGCACTGGCACTCTTTCATGCAGCCGATGTTTTTCCTTCTTCTCTTTCCTGCAATTTTTCGTTTTTCTCCCTGCTGACAGTAGTGCTTATAATGAGGTCCTCAAATAAATTCTGCTACAAACCCTCAAGCTGGCAAGTCAAACCAGCCAAACAAGTGAGGCAAACAATAAACTCTAAGACAAGTACTGTAGTGACTTGGCATTGCTTTTGACTAAACAAGGCATGCTGCTATCACTGTATAATGACCTTCATGGTGTTTTTCAACAGGTTGTGGGCAGCTCCCAGACCTCACAGTATTTCAAAGTCCTAATACTTTTAAGTCATCTATCTTTAGCTCCCTTCTGCTGCAAGGAACAAGCCTCTTTCCTTGTAAAGGTAAACAGTTTGTAACAAATTTATTAAAATTATCCCCATCAACAATTCCAAAAGCTATTAGTGTTAAATATTGAAACTAATTTTTAGGAGCCTGAAGGGGGTATTTTCAATTTAATGGCCAGATAAATACTACCTGACATGATGGTTGCTTTCATTAGTTTGTTTCAGGTCTACTGCCTGTAATGAAATTTAATTAAATTGATTTTGGTACTTAAAGGTACAGTATATAGCAGTGTCTTGCAGAGAAGAAAGCTAACTCAAGAGCAAAGTATGTGAGACTGAATTTAAGAAGCCAATTTATTAGCCACAAATGTGATCTAGGAGAAGAAGAGTAAGACAAAAGGATCTGACAAATTGTAAAGCAATTCAATGCACTTCTGTTACAGAATGGGTGTATTTGTTAAATGGCAGCAATTAATTAATAGGTGGCGACTGCACACTACAAGAGGACAGAGAACAACCAGAATACAGAAATACCATGATACATCCTTATTGTCTCTTCCAAGGGGAATTTGGCTATATTTTGACTATAATGAACTTATCTATTATACTATTATATAAATTAGACTTCATAAAGTCCAAATGTTAAAGCTTGATTGGCAGTGACATGTTTCTGACAGTAACTTCTTGAGAAAGCTGTACGGATTCAATTTGGGACGGGAGTTGGATGATCACTGTATTGTAGTCTCACTCATCACCTTTTAATGGGCTTAAGGAGTGAACAGGTTCTCTATCTCCCTGCATAGCTCTACGTCATTTTGAAAATAAATAATTTTCGTCTGGCCCATGGGAAAAAAATTATTTTGTCAGGGAGACTAAACTTACTGTGCCAAAGACATGTGGCATGTGTCTCATGAAAATATAATTTGTTCTTTCATATTTTTCTTGGTATTTTTTTTGTGTTTAAAATAGAAGGGCAAAATGGAATGCAGATTTCTATTGTGTCTGCAAGAATTTCAAATTTTCAGAACTCTCTGGTAGTGGAGTCTTTGATCTGAGGAGATGATTTGCAGAGGTAGATGACATCAGATACATCATTTTCTCACGTGTAGTGCAGTAACATTGTGAGGATCGAATTAAATAAAGCCCTAATGGGAGCTGACACCATGTTGACCCAACAGGGAACCACAGCTCCTGCATGAAGTATTCACAGATGATAGAGGAGTGAGGTGAGCAAGGAATGGCCACTAGTCAGGGATGCTGTGGTGCCTAACCTGGATGACCTCATGGCATGCAGTCAGAAGGACACCCCACATGAGCTCATGTGCTAAAAGCCAAGCAGCAAAAATGAAAACAAGCCCTATCTTCTGACTGATTAAGCTGATCAGCTGCTGTAAGAAGACATTGAAGTGACTTGAAAGAAGACTTTCAAGTGACTTGAAAAACAGAGTGGTCTAGAAAAACTATACAATGTATGATGGCTGCATGCACATCAGTATCTCTCAATGTTGAAGAGCACAGTCTGCCCTGACTCCTGGCCACAGATGTTTTAACATGGTCAGGAACAGAGAGGGCAGCTTCTTGTAAACAGAACAATCCTACTAGATTAAAAAAAAAAAAAGATGCAACAAATCCAATAAAAAAACCAGCTAAAGCCTGAAAAACTATAGAAAATGTTGTGTTCTGCCTCACTCAAGTTTGCAACCTCTTCAGCAAGCTACTTCTTGCTTCAGGTCTGATCCTCTTGTGACATGATTTAATAGCCATTTTACAGATTACTTGAAGCACACAGGACCAGACTTGCTTCGTCATCCTACTTCCTGATCTGTAAGCCAGCTTTTTACTGGTTCCAGGGTATTAACTGTAGTAATAACTGCTCCTGTAAAGGTTGAAACCTGTAGAAATGTGAAGTTTTGCTAGACAGCCTCTTGCGGGACCCAGTAACTAGACCCACTGTGATGTTAGAAGCAGGTGATACAGTAACAAGGCAGAGTGCCTTTAAGTATATAAGGTAGGATCTACTCACTTTGAAACTCAGCCAGACACTGCTCTGAGCTGCTGGTGTTGCTTCCTTCGCAAGCTAAAGCACTACTGTCAGGTTAAATGAAACATCCTGACTGGTGTGCACCAGTGTGACGCTGTCTAGAGTAAAAGATAAATCTGATGTGAATTAAGTCAAGGCTCATCAGACTTACACAGGTCTGGGCAATTCTTCACTGGGAATTTGCTGTCACGACGCTAATCAGACATAACAGAAATTAGAACTGAATCCAATAATCTACATACATTGGCATATGAAAATTATGTGTGTGACTTGACTGTGGTGAGAAATCTAAAGTGGTCACAAGGTTGGGGTGATCCACATATGTATCTCATGGAGATCTTAAATGGGATTTCTGAAATAATGTAGTTTTAATGTTCACTAACAGCCACCCTTACTTGTTGCTAGGTTTTACAACCTGGGATCATATTATTTTCTTTTAATAGAAGAGAAATAATAAATACATTTCTCAGTGTTTCTCAACAAAGATACCAAGCCCAGCTTCCCTCCCTCTGCCAGGCCCACGGCAGCAAAGGAGGAAGCGTAACCAGCCGCCACCAGCAGGACTAGTGCCCCGCCGGAGAGGGCGACAAGGAAATGTCAGCTGCTGAAGGAGAGATGGCAAGACAGATATTCTCTGAAAAAGCCCCTGCCTTTGTACTTGAAGAGTATTTACTTTAGAAGAGGGATTTCAACTAAATTCTTATGGCTTCAAAAACTCTAGAAACAAAACCAACTAGTTTTAGATAAATTATCTAATTTAAAAATGAATGTGTTCTTTAATTTTTTCTTTGAATTTACAACATCGAATTGTATTATCAAGAAATCACTCCTGAAAGGATTTTTTTTCTGGATTTCCTTGTGTTGTTTCCAGAAAAACTCAAAACCAGCAAAGAATTCCTGGGCATTGATCTACTTTATGAGGTATTATGAATTAATGCTATTTTATTGCCATCAGTTACACTACAATTCTAAGCAGTATATTGACATGTTTACTTCTAGGATTTTATCTTTTGCTTCCAAAGTGGTAACTCAAGATACATTGTTCAAGAAAGGAGTAGGGATTGAGCCTGAAAGATCCTGGCATTCTCCCATCTTACACATCAGAGGATTCCTGTTTGGTTCAAATCCTTCATTCTGGAGTAATTTCAGTGGCTTCAGAAGGGCTGCTGACTCCAACTGTCCTGTTTCCCCTCCTCTCCCAAAGAGTTATGAGCCAGGCATTCAAAATCAACAGCAACAAAGGGAAGACGTGAATCACTGAAGCTCATTTTAATTTGAGAATTTTAGTATTTGTTCTTATAGTCTTATGTCCACAGCTAATGGAAGCCAGCAAATTACTTAAGACAGAAAAGTTCATCAAGTTTGAGGGAAAGAATATCACAATAATTTGGATAAAAGAGCAGGAGTTGCTGACAGTACGACAATTTAACAGTTTGTTTCCCGTGCCTTCTCACAATGATGATGAAGCCAGTTGTTTGCTGGTTAAAGGTTTTGTTGGGAGTATGACATCTATGTGAGCCTGGGGGGAAGGCCACTCACGCCTCCCTTGCACAGACGTAACTGAGGAGAGAGGATGGAGACTCCGCTGAGAGCCCCACGGAAGCCGTGCCATCACTTGAGCCAAGGCAAAGAGCAGCAGCGCCAGGGCCAGGCTGGGAAGGACTAAGCTAGGCAGGTGGCAGAGCTGCCACTGGAGCAGGCACCTCTCCCAGGGGCCCTCAGCTCCTGCCCCAGTGCCTGCCGCTGGGGCTGCGAGGTTGCTCCGCAGCTGGTGCAGCTGCGTGGTACACACGCAGCGCTTCAGTCTCCTGTCTGGTGCACTGGGCTCGACCTCAGCACTTCACATCTGTTCACTCTGAATTTCAATGTGCAAGTGGCTTTTACTTATAAGTGACCATTTCTGCATCCCAGACACAGCAGAATTTCAATTGCTTAAGAAGCTGAAAGATACAATACATATTGAAATACATATTTAGGGTAGCATGAGGCTTAAAGAAGGGCTCCTAGACAGACAGTCATTAACTGCAGCAAAACTGTCTGGCACTGGCTGAGGATTATTAAGTTTGCTGTAGGCTCTTTGAAGTGACATTTTCAGAATCAGTGGTTAAACTCATTTTTTTTCAAAATGAGACATATACCTCCCAGCCTGCATCTCAGCTTCTCTGAAAGCAAAGCCATTATTCTCCCACTGTCAGCATTCCACCTCAAAATAATCTACAATATTTTCTGTTCCTATTTTTCTCCTGCCATTGCAGTGCATGGAGCACTGTATTCTGAGACTATCACCCTTTTTTTTTCCACTCAAAATACCACAGATGGCCTTGGCCAGTTTTCTCTCTTTCAGATGTGGAGTTTTCTCTCTTTGGCGTGCACTGCTATCATCTTCTAATCACAGATCTTGTACCTTAATTTTACATCTCATCCGTTGGTTTTAGCTATGAAGAGACACACGATAAGGGAGAGATAGTGCTAATTACTTGCCAAATCTATTCAAGTGAGAAACAGCTAGGTAACTATCCCCGGTGGTTTTATAAAGTGCAAGTCTTGGATGTTTTAGGCAATCAGTGAGGCATTGCTCTACCTATCCATAATTAATTATTGATTTCTTGTTGTGTGAATTGCAAAGATGACAAGACCTAATCTGATGAACAAAATAGCTGCAAGAAAAGAGAATTGTATGTGAGGCTAAGCATGAAGGACAAGACTTCAGATATGGCAGAGTTCATTATTCATTTTGCTGAGGTTATATGTAGCCAAAAAATAAAACTTCCAGAACACTGCAATGAAAAGAAATAAATTCATTTTTCAAAGCACCACTTTGCCTCTTATACAGAAATAAAATTGTTTTAATATATTTTAGCAGAAATTCAGGCAGTACTTGGCCTTTCAGCTGGAATTTCTGTTCTTCTATTTTCTCCTGCATAAGCTATATAAGCTATAATTTAAATTGTTAGAATCACAAAAGAACTATTTTTGCTTGTATCTTGTATATACAAAAAAACCCTGCCTGCAAGAAAATGTAAATAATAATTTTTGGTTGTCATTTTCATTCCAGAAAATGCAATTTCACCTATCTTATCATGTTTATGACCTAGAAATTCAAATTCTGGCTCTTGGCCACAACATTTCAGGAGTAAGACTAATACTACTTTTGTTCAGAGTCAGTTTCTTAAGTCCTTCCAAAGTCTAGGAACTAATCAACACTTCTTACTCTTACTTTTCATGCTTTAAACCATGAAATCAACCAAATACAACTTTTCTATTACACCTATGAGTGTAAAACATGAAAAAAATCATTACCAAAATAAAATTTTTACTGTTATCTTTCATGGTGAAGAATATGGTAGGACTGATGATACTGACTGTGATCAAGAGCCATTAGGACTCTGTGCTGCCCAAAGAGCAGCACTACAGCTGAAAACAGAGGATCATTTTATTGAAATTGGATCTGCTTGACATAAAAGGAGTATGTGCCCCTTTGGAAAACTTACTGGAAAAAGTCATACTGTCCTTGGTTTTAGGTCAAAAGTTCATGCATAATATACTTAAATTAGAGAGTTAGAGATCTGCCTGATTATTGCTAAGCTGTAAGACTTTAAGGATATTCTGCTTTGAACATGTAGTTTACCAACACACATAGACATTAATAATGAGAAATGCACATTATTTTTTACTGATATACCTTTACGCGTTTTTGTTTCACTAGGTATTATTAACTCAAACATTATGCTATTGCACCAAAGACTACAACTCTCAATTTAGAGGATCCATAACTTTCTTTAAAAGCACTTTTTACAATTAAAAGTAATAAAACCCATTCAGAAACTTCTGGTGAAACTTCTCATTTCTACTTTTTGCAGGAAGAAGTAGCTATACCTCTTTTATCAAGACAAACCGTATCAGCAAGTAAAGGACGCAAAACACTCAGAACAAAGCACACATACTACAAAAGAGACTCCTTTCAAAAATATAAGGTTTCTTTCTTTTTTTAAGTCTGAAATGGGAGACATATTTAGGGCATTTTTAAATTCTAGCAGTTTTTAGGAAGAGGAAAGAAACGAGTAGGACTTCCTAGCATTTATTTTCTCCACCCATTATTAGATCATATAGAACATCAAAGAACTGAAAGTGGGATATTGACCTTTGACTGAATTTACATGGACTGACCATATTAAACAAACACTTTTGACCTCCTTATAGGACCCAGAAGAATGAGGATGATGATAGCAAAAGTACAGCAACACAGTGCAGCATCAGCAACAGATGCTCAGCATTATGCATCAGACCATCACAGCTCACCTATTTACCTCTGAAACAGAAATATGCTGCGATTGCCACAGAAATTAATTGATTTCCTTCCCCTCTGTGCTCCATGTGCACGCTATTACTACAAGTTCTACTGATCTGATTCATTTGCAAAACTATAAGCAGCCATCCAGCACCATCCAACATCCCTGCTCATGTCTGCTGAGAGGAACCAAGTTTCTCACCCATACCCTTTACTGCACATTTGCTTTTATCTATACCTGCACCTATATATGCAAACATCAAGCATACAAGTTAATTAAATAGGACATCTTGTTCAGAATGGTAGAAATCATGTTCCTTGAATGAATTTTGGAGAAAAAGACTGACATGAATTAAAAGTAGTTTCTCTTTGCATGTATCTTTAAAACACTTTTGAAAGTCTTTAGAAAGACTTTTGTATTCTTTTCAGTATTGTACATATGAATCCAGCTAAACTTTGTTTGCCATTAATCAATGTTTGTATTAGTTTTAAAATATTTAATACATTATTTAAGTGGACAAAAACTGTTCCCAGTACCAAAAGACATGTAGTTAATTTTCTTAGGTCTCTATATTGTATTTAAATATTAAAATCCAATTTTATTCTGAGGTACCATACTTTTGAAAAAAAATCTGTAGATGTGACCTATGCATAACCTTCGAGATTCTAGATGCCTCCCTGTAGCACTACCCTGAGGATATTTCAGAAACTTCAGTTACACAATTCCCTTCTGAAAGAAGGCTTTAAGTTAAAGATACTGATTCCTGGGCTGCATTTTAAATTTTCTTTTCTTCAGAGAAGTTCAAAGGGTGGAGTACTTTAGAGACAGACTTTACACAAGCATGAGATTAAATTTCTCTCTTCCAAATCTGTACTTAGCAACCTTCAAGCGGACTTGAGTTTTCAAGTGAACAATACCTTGTCATTCCCTTGTAAGTCAGCTAGAACTTTCCATGAGACGCAGTATCAATGCTGGTTGAGCAGTGATATTGAGCAATTAGGATGTTTTAGTGTCACATATATATGGCTCATCCTAGAGAATTGTTTGGACAAACTTTGATTCTTTTTGTTTACACAGCTTGAGTCTAGGAGGTTTTGGATGAGAATTGAGCAGCTTCCATGCACTCCTTAGTGATTATCTGCAAGAATTACTGCTAAGTTTGGTTGCTGAATTACTGCTTGCTACAATGGTCAATACTAGAGGAAAGTACTATCATGCCTTTAAGGCCCTCAAGGGAAAAGAAACAGTGAAGTATAGCTGCAGATACTCTCTAAGTTCACAGCTCAAACCTTTACACATTCTCAAGCTCTCTTTATCTGGACATAGAATTATTGAATCATATAGTCTCCTGAGTTATAATGGATCCATCCAGATCATTGAGTCCAGCTCCCGGCCCTGCACAGGACCATCCCCAAGAGTCACACTGTGTGCCTGAGAATATTGTCCAAATACTTCTTGAACTCTGTCAGGCTGGTGCTGTGACCACTTCCCTGGGGAGCCTGTTCCAGTGCCCAGCCATCCTCTGGGGAAGAACCTTTACATAATATCCAGCCTATGGGTATTGTGGACATCACACTTAAAGGCAGCCTCTTCTACGTCTGTGCTCTGTTGGGATTAAGTTTTACATCCACAGACCCCATCTGTGTATACATGTACATGTATGTACATACATTTACCAACAGACCTACAGATATGCTGTCCAACAGACACACAAGTAAAAGGGAAAAAAAAAGCCATTAGGCCAGCTTTAATTGTGCTTAGTCATCATACCTGATTTTTTTAAATGCCATTCAGTAAAAAAGCCTGCATCAAAATAGTACAAGTAAGGGCAGATGTGGCTTCAGTTACACTGACCTATTTTCCTGAAAATACTGTCATTGGTATTGAATTTTCAGTTCAGCCCACACTATCTCAGATTACTATTAATATTTTAAATATCAAAATAGACACTGAAAATGTTTCAGAAGTAAATGTAAATACTGAAACATAACTAAAGGAATGGTAGGTGATACTGCATAGTAAATAAATCTTTATTGAGAGCATCACAAAGAATATAACTATGTAAAATGTGGAATGATTAAAATAAATTATGATTGCTAATATACAGTTAATGATGGAATCCAGAAGGATAAAACATCTAAGAACATCTCCTTCTAACAACTGATGTTGAAACACATGATTTGATACTCCTCCATGTCTTGTCATTGTGATATAGGCAAGAACATTAATATTGTGAATTGCAAAAGATTTTCTGCCCTCTTTAGGCTATGCAAAATATATTTTTAAAATAGTAATGGTCTTCTATCTTTCTAGTACTGTCTGAGGTTCTTAATAGACTGAAAGTTAGAAGGAACTACAAAAAATAATACTTGCTATGATGGATAAGCAAAGAAAATCAGAACATGTTCTACCTGACACAATTGAAAAGATAATTGGCATTAAAATAAAATCAAACCAACATTGTTTGACTTAGCATTTTGTAATATTTTGGTCTTTTTTTTTCTAAATTGTTCTTCTTAAAAAACTAGCCACATGATTTCAAATGGTAGCACTGCTAGGTAAAAACAATGTATCTTGCCAAATAATAAGAACTCTCACTTTTAAAAATTCAAGAAACAATTTATACACCACTTTTTCCATGTGTGAATATTCCTAAATACTTCTGCATATGCCAAAGAGTTTACCTGTATATCTCAGTTCTATTTATTTGCACAATTTCCTCTTTAGGATTCATGATTTTTCTCATGGTATGTAAATTCTTATTATATAGATAAATAGGGTGTTATTTAAGCAGGCAATTGGCAATCAAAGAGACACAAATGTTAAAATTTACTTGCCAAAGTTTAGAATGATTATTAAAAAACAGTCCTGGGAAGGCTTACACAATCAAAAGAGGAAGTAAGTTAAATGCTAAGTTTACATATACAGTGATACTGCCTAGTGCTAATTTTGTTGAAAAAAGATTTAATGAACAAATACTTCATATTTGTGTCTGTATTGGGATAGGCAAATCTATCTTACATGAACACTGGAAACTAATATATGGCATAAAATGTAGAATTAAGAATGATTCAATGCACACACACACAAATGAGTAATGCCAACTTCTTCTCCAGTACTGAAACCAGTGATGATTTCATGATTCAGTATTTCACAAGATTGCCATTTGATAAAAAGCCACATTTAAAATGCTCAATTAAAGGCAAATAACGTGTTCTTAAGAAAGAATAAAAAAGGCATACATTTGAAGACTGTAACTTTTTTGCCATATTGGTTATAGAATCTCTATCTTCTAAAATTATTCAGACAATTCTTTAAAAAGGCTCGAATATTTTAATTCTGCAGAAAATTTCCACATTTGCTTTATTTAAAATCAATTTAGGAATTTTCTTCATTCCTACTTAACAAAAAAAAGTTATGCCATATGTGAGATGATGAAATGCTGAGTGTTTTAACTATCATATTCCTGTTAGCTAAAGATGAAAAGGTTTTACCCTAATTTTGAAAGACATTTATGTCTGGAGTATTTAAATGAGATCTTCTCTGATGTCTTCTCTCTTCCAGGCAAACTTAGTGCAAAAAAATCCAAAAAAATGAAACAGCATAAGTACTGTGTTCTGTGTGGCCAGCAAAAACATGTAAATTCCAATTTTCTCTATTTTATCAGAGATAATATATATATACATATATATATATGACAATATACATATGTCTGTACATATATAATCATACATATATATACACACACACATCATATATATATATATATATATATATNATATATATATATATATATATATATATATTATATGAAAAACACAGACGTAGATATGGTTTCTCCATGGATTTGGATGTTGTGCACATGTAGAAGGTATTCTTTTTCTGCCATAATGCCATAAAGTAATGTTTTATTATGAAAAAAATATTAGGAGGAAAAATAAAGAATACACTTGGTTGAGGAAATGGAATTCCATTACCTCTAATTAAAGATTGTCTTTAACAAAAAAATGCTCGGTCCTGCTAATTCTCATAAGCTATAATTCTGCCTGAAGGAAATGTATGTTATCCCTATTAATAGAGATTTTGAAAATTAGCATTTTAAGAATTTAATTGACTCTTGGTCACACTGATTTTTCTATAGATGTGTTAGTTTACCTGCGATCCCCTTACTGAAACATGCAGCTTCTGCTTTTCTTCTGAAGAGATGCCGTTGTGCCAGAAAACAAAGCAATGTGCTTGATAAATTTAATCTGCTGTTGCAACATAGTGCTTATCAACAGCTGTCTTTCTGTTTGAAACGTTCAGACAATCAAAACAAAGATCACAGAAATGCTACAAAGATTGCCAGGGAACTGAATGCAATGCACTTGTCCCACTCACTGGTATATGCTGTTCTCAGAGAGAGCAAAACTGCACCCCTTCCTCACGTGTACTTTCTAAAGTGAAGTGAGACACCTCCCATCGAGAACCTACAGGGCTCACTGAATCAAACTGTGCAACCTAAAAGCATATTCTCCAGTTAGGCTTTGTTACTTTTGATTCAAATGTCTCCTGTAGAGCTGTTTTGGGTACAAATCTCAGTATGCATGAAACATAACAATTCAAGACTGGTCAGCTGACAGCTAGAATACCTGGGTTGGGGAATAGATTCTGGTTTCTTGGCTCTGGGAGAGAGTATGCTGAGCGTGCCATGACCCAGAGTCGTGGGTTGGTGAAAATCCTCTGTCATCAGTCACACTGAAGCTTGGGGACGCCCACTGCCATAAATCAATCAATCAGTCAATCATTTATTAATCAGGTACTTGCATTTTCATAGTTAATATAAAAATGGGCTCTAGACAATGCCCTCTCTATAATGATACTCTAGCTTTATATTACAGCAGGGGTTTTATCTTAAATTAATTTATCCTTTTTCTACGAGGGTGACATATTAATCTGAAAAAGCCCTTGCCAATTGTACAGAAATAAATTAACCCAGGCTGAAAGATCAGCACTGCAAAGTACATATGCTCATGAACACTCTGAACACATGAATAGTTCCTTCAAATCAAGACACTTTTTTTGAGGAATTATTATCGTCTGGATTTAGGATTTAGATCTTTAATGTAGGGTTTAAGTTCTGCACAGACCTTGTCACTAGACAAATTTAACCTAAACCAGCTCCTTTTTGGGGGATGTCAGACTAATAATAACCTTACCAGAAGAAAATCCAAGTGATGTGTCCCAAGTCTACGTGATAGCACATTGTAATTAACATTTTAAAAAGGTGAGTAGGTATATTTTATTTAAGAAAGGACTTTAGATTCTACAACTTCCTGACTAGGGTTTTGATGTTTAATGTTGTCAATTTTCATGGAACATTTAGTCATAAAGGACTTTCTCAGACAGTCATCTTTTTATTATTCTGAAAGTCACATGAAAATTAAGTTTTTTTCTATATCCAGACTGGCTTAACTGCTTCTAAGGCTTCAGGCAATTCTACGTATCTTTTCCAACCAATGACAGACAAGGCCACCTTCAGAGTGACTACTCTGACTCCATTAAATGCCTATCACAAAAGCATCCCTGTTGCAAATGGCACAATACATGCTGAAGGACAACCACCCTTAACAGCCTCTGTGGTTTCAAACACCGGGTGGTATTTTTATTCAGATGGCAGGTGAATGGGACAAACATTTCTAATACTCCGTGCAGAACAGAAACCTACGACAATAAATGGGAAAGAAAAACAATTTCTAAAAATTCATCATGACCTCTCCTTATGTACTGGAAGACAGAGTAAGTGTAAACATAATCATAGAATGTAAACATATTTTGTTGGAGCCTAAATGGTTAGGCAAAGCAAACCAATTAAGAGAAAACATATTCTTCCTGACAGTTCCTCTATCTCTTTAATACTACACACATTTAATGCTAATTGAAGCTTGCTTTTAGCTAATAAATCTTCTTTCATGTTAAGCTCATTTAGCACAACCCTTTTGCTCAAATTTCCTCATGTAATTTAACAAGCTATCTGTGTTTAAGAGTAGTTGGTTATTTTCTGAATATTGATAGAGAGAAGAGTTTACCAGCTAATGGAAATTTACTCTCTTATAGTCACATCTGTATTTCCAAGGTGTCCCCAAATCTTCAATCAGCTAATACCCTAGAGACTGGAGTGGGGGACAGTGATACTGAGTTGGAAATAGGTGTCTTTAAAGAAGCAGTGTAGTAGCTCCTTGCACCTTGCTTAGGTGGCTAAACATAAATGGGGCAGAATCTCTCTCTGGAGACTGTAAACAGCATTTCTTTGTCCTGCTAACTATACAGGCTGCGAAGATACTTGAAGAGAGGTGTTCTAGGTGCTTGAAGCACAGGAACAAGGTGTGGGATAGCTCCTGTACCTGTTTGTACCTGTTTTTTCGTAACTGTTGAGCCATTGACCCACCCAGGGGCTATGGCTTACGTGACCATTAAGAATATTTGAAAATCAGATTTTAAGTATTTTGGAATAGATTCACGAAAACAGAGGCAGATAAATGATCATTTATGAAAATACATCTTGCTGGTAGAAAACAAAGAAGTTTGAAAATGATGGCATTGTATTGGGAGACAATATTTCATCTACTGATGAAAAACCCTGATGATCATGTCTTTTTCAGAAATGAATCACACTAAATATTCTAAACACTGTCTATATGTGACTGAACCTGATTATGTTTTTTCTCTTGGTGGCCTTTTTCAGATTAGATTTCTGTACCAGTTATTGCTTGTAAATTAAGCAGTATTTCCTACGAACTCTTTCATAATGAAGGACCTGTAACTTTTGGGGTGGCTGGCAAGTGCTTCATTTCAAGACTGAATTAATTGCTTCCTCTTTGCCTGTCCAGACTTTTTCTTTACAGTTTTAGGATCAGAAATATTTATGCACTTTAAAACTTTTCCTTGTTGGACTGTATTAGGATAGTGCCAAATTCACCATAACAGGGAGCAAAAACATTTTTCCCCCCAAAGCACAAACCTCACTCACAGATCTGAACGCTGACTGTTCACCTTCTGTACCTTTTCCATGCCAGCCCAGCCTAACAAGTCTATGTGTCCCACTAAAGCCACAACCCAGCTATGAGCTAGAAATCCCCATACACTGGAGAGAACCTGCTAGCAGAGGGTAACAGGGCGTGACATGGCTCTGCAAACACAGTGCATGAGGTACTGTGGACTTAAAGAGCATCTGCACCAATCCCCAACTCCATATTTCTGTCACTGCAGTTTATCTTCTGCTGGCTGTAGGGTGCTCCTTGCGATGTTGCGCAACATTAGAAAAATGAAAGAGGTTTTAATGTTTTTGCTGATCCAGTCATATTTGGGCTAAATATACTGACTGCTACTGTATCAGCAGTAAACATATATTGACTTCTTTCCCCATTAGTACAAAGAATAGTACTCCTTTTTACCTTTTCTTACTTCACGATGAATCTGTAGCTCTAAAATATACCGCAATTGAAACTATTTGGTTACACTGTTTCTCAAACAGAAGATAAAAGTGCTGCTTCTTTCACTTAATATAATGGGATGCTTGCAATTTCCTTGTATTACAATACAAAATTGTGTCTCTGTTGGCCAATCCTTTGAAAGCAATTGTACTGATACTTCTGTACATAGAAGCAAATTGCTGATGGTTATGCAATGGGATTTACCTGTACTTCAAAAAGGCTATGCAAGTGCAAGATACTGCAAAGTGCTGATTGTATTACACGGTATGTTCACTCATTTTTACTGGTATATATATATTTTAATGGGACAAAATAAAGATTGCATTGATCCAATATCTTTATATTACATAAGTAGCTGACTATTAGTATAATACAAACTTTTCTACTTTTCCTATCATAAAAACACTGCCATCGCCTTCTGAACAGTGGTGAAACTCAGTCAGTGTAAGAATCAGCCTATTACAGGTAAGTTTAATAAATACTACAACTTTATAAAGATTACTGTATGTATTTCAACAAAAAAGGAGCACTTAAAATTAACTATCTGAATATTTTGATTAAAAGAAACCATATTTATACAAGGCTTAACAGCATATATAATGGCACATAATTAGTATACAAATATGTAGCAGAGACTGATCTTCATTTTAAGATTTTTTGAAGCCTGTAGGAATTAGCCAAAATAGACATTAATAAAATACTTCCTGAGAATATAGACAATCTGTCTGCTCCGAGTGTCCTGGAAGCTACCTCTAAGGCTAGTCTGCCCTATTTTCCATACCACAAGTATGTTTTTGTGGCCGTGGAAAATGTTCTTTTAAGCATGCAAGCTACTTAGTACCTACGCATGCTCCGTATGGAAGTCCATTACCAGGCATTCACACTAGCAGCCAACAGAGTGTCCTTTAGGTAGCAGTGAACTCAGCAGCCACGCAGCATATACATTATTACCTCATGCATGGAGCAACCCCAGAAACTGCTTTTCCATCACAGCAGATACATACAGACAGAAGGCTGGAAATGAGCCAGACATTGTAAGAACCTCTAAGAGATTATGGTGCAATACAGCTCAGCCTCTACAGTGCAGCCACCCACATGCACAGAAGTCAGGCTATGCACACTTCCAGTGTGTTACTGCCTTGTATCAAGAAAAGCCTATTCTAGCTCATGTTTGTTCCCACCTCTTAATGGGACAGTTGAGTACCAGCTTGTTAGTTGGAACTCTTCACATATGGTATCCCTAGGGCTGCCAAGAATGACTGAAAATACTGGAAGTGAACAATGGGAGAGACTCAATAATCATCTTCCTCACTCCTCAGACTTGACACAAGCAGGGCTGAGGCATGCAAAAGAACAGCATTTCAAACAGAAGGTCAGCTTCTGCCAGTTTGAGATTTGGTGCATACACTTCATGTAACTAAGCTGTTTTCTCGTGCAGAAAACAAACAACACAGATGATGCCACTGTGAAACTTCCCTACTTCACCATTCTTATGCCTCAGCATTAACTAGGACATGAACCTTTCTGCCACACAAAGTCTTAGCTCCCTTTGAGGAGATTACAAATACAAATATCAACAAGATAAGATGTGAAATTTCAAGCAAGAAGACATTGGAGAACTGAATATGCAGGCTGATACTCACATGGAATGTAATTCAGTTTGGAAATTTTCAGCAAGAATTACTGTAAATGCTTTCATTTACTAAGTAGACACTTATGTTTAAAAAGCTATATAGGATGCTGTTTCACAGTATTATTTAATGCTACTGCAATTCATTTTTAAGAGGTGAGCAGGCCTGTGGGAATGGCATGGCACTACAGACTCAACAGACTGTCTGAAAAACAGTGTGTGGCAGCTGATTAGAAGGGAAGTTATCAAGCTTCAGCCCACATATAGCTGGTCCCTAAGCATCACTCCTTCAGATACTCTTGTTTACAATCTCATGAGGAAATCTGGGAGCTGAAGGGCTGGAAATCTGGTAATCTCCTCAGGAAAGGCTGAGGAGGTGTAAGAAGGACTGGTCCAGTAGGAGAGCTTACAAAGATTTGTTCTATGAACAGAGGATTTCACTCTCCAGGGCTGTCAGATCCATCACTTTTAGTATGAATTTATTTTAAAATCAAATTCATCTCCCCCTTTCACCACTACACATATTTTCAAAGGGCATTTCTATGCTAAAAGTAGAAATTAAGGAAAAACTAATAGGTCCGAGTATCTGAAACTCTTAACTCCAAGTGAATTTGCAGTCACATAAACAAATGTTTTGGTCTAAAGTCTCTCAGCCCCCAAATTTGGATAACAGCATGAAAGATGATAAATCTAGAAAAAACCCAAGCCTTACCTTCTTGTAGAGACTTCTCAGGTCTCTGTACTGCCACATACTATTGAGGACCTGAGATGCTGCTTTCACCACTTTAGGCGAATGCCTGTTACACACATATATTAAAAAGGGAGAGAGAGAGAAAGAAAGAGTGAGAAAGAGACTGTTAAGTACAAGACACCATTCATCCCGATTTTCAAATGCATTGCTATGGATTTAAACCCACAAGTAAAGTGTGTTTCAAATATACCATAAGATCTTTGCTTGGCATCTTGGAGACCAATGTATTTTTAAGGAAGGGCAATAGTACTAATAAATCAGTGAGGAGCAAAACGCATGCTTCTCAGTACACACAGGGATTCATGCTGAGAGCACAGTGTGAGGAATGGGACGTAGGCAATTAGCAAAGTTGTTGAGGACTCAACTGGCATGATGTACATCTAAGATGTCCTGGCTACAACTTTTGGCATAAAGGACAGAGCCAGAGCTTCTTGCTCTATAAGCTGCCAAACTCCACTTTGGACAGCGTGCTCAACTCATTAAGGTCCTCTTAGGAGTGGCCAAAAAACCACTCTAGATGGGTGATGAGCACTGGTTTTGAAATGCAGAGCCAAGTTGCAGAAATATAACTGACTATAAAAAGTCATGATAAATTTCATTAGGAGTCCAAATGAGGACTTGGATGTTGCTTACACCATTACCTTTTAATGACAGCAATACAATGTCATATTGAAAACCATATAACTTCACACAGGCTTTTTTTTCCAGATAAGTTTGGAAAGAAGATCTAAACTATTGTTACAATCAGTTGGAGTCATATATTCCTCTTGGAATAAGTAATTTTAAAAAATCTAACAAAAAAATTAAATAAACATGAGAGAGAATTCATCTCAGTGAAGAAGGGTCAAACAGAAAAGGACCAGGAAGATAAACCAGCCCATTAAGGAAGCACACACTGTGCTGTACCAAAAATACACACAAACCAGTAGAATGCTAGAAAACCTTGCAAAGGCCAAAGTCCAGAGTGAGGACTGATTGAGTTCAGGGCAGTCATTGAGGTGACTCATGTTTTACTTAGAATGGGCATAAGGGTTGCCAAACCAAAGAGAAACCAGAAAACCAGCAGCATAAGTTACTGCTTTGGGCAGGGGTCAGGCTTTGGTGTACTATGTGACTTCTGAGAAGGATCACTGGTGGGCTGACAGTCAAGCTGTAAAGCAATGATCATGACACAACTGATTCAATTATACAACATTTCCCTAGTAATTTATTTGGTGCTTTTTTTCCACTTCTATTTCTCAGCCAGAGTATAGCAGTAGGTGGGTAATTGGTGAGTAAAGAGGATTTTGTTAAACTCTTTCAAGAATAATTGTTTTTATTATACTTCCAGCTGTACTGGCTAGTGGGGTGCCGGTAGCATGGAGTAACCAGGAAAATAACCGTGCCAACCACTCCATAAGTACTGGGGAGAGACAGGAGCTGTGTGAAGCTGATATGGGCTTGGCCAACATAAATAACCTTATGGACACCAGTTCTCTCGAGCACAGGGAGAGCACTCAAGCTCTGGGCAGGTTCCAAAGGCTAGAGGGGCCAGCCCCACACTCCTGGCACTGAACATACCAGGATGCACGGCCAGTCCAGCATCCTGCACTTGTAGAAGCACTTGCTTCATATCGGACAAGATGATTAAATACAGAAGTGTTTTACTGTATTAAAATGAGCCTGCCAGAATTTTAGTATCAGTTCAACAGCAATTTTGATTTTTAAACAATGAATTACCTGTAGGAAACCAAACCAAACCAACAGCACGTAGTACTAACATTTCTGAAAGCTGAAAAATGGAACTTTTACTTAAGATGGGCATTTGCAGCACTGTGTGCTGACAGATTTTCTTGTTCTAGAACTGTGTAACCTGTAAAAATAAAAACACAGGCCTGCAACTCAAAGTACTTGAGAGGAGAGATACGTATCATGATTTGGAAGGGCCTTTTGGAATTACTCAACACTACCTGGGCTAAACACATTCTTTAGAAATAGATGTTGTTCACAGTTATGAGGGATACCTAGACAGGGAATTATGCTCTTGGATGCTCCTAAAACTGCCCATGATACTTTGAAAATTCCAGACTCAACAGGTCTTAATAACGTCTACCAGATAATGAACAGGTAGACAAATGCATTATTCTGAGGAAAGACACATTCAGCTTAAGAGAAATGGATATGAAACTGCTTGCAAAGTCAGTACACTTCATCTAGAAAATACAAATAAATTTAAATGGATTTAATAGTAACAACAAAATGCAAATGTAAATAAATTGGCAGAGTATGGGGACCTCTCACAACTGGAATCACATACTTGGTCACACTAATACTTTTTACCTCTTACAATTAGAACGCAAGAATGTTTCAATAATGAATTTGGTATGAAAGGAAAAGGGTGACAACAGAGGAAAAGAAATGTGATTAAATTATATTGGCAATGCTCTGATCACATAGGCGAGCATAAGTTCTCATACCAAATGTAGAGTGCATAAATCTTTCCTTCAGGTTGTAGCCTGGCTTTGTGGGGCTCTTTAAGAGCTCTGATGCTGCAGTAGGCTGTGTGATGACAGCTTCGAGTAGGTGGACTGATGGGTTTTGTATACTACAGTGAAGGCTTTTTGTTTTCAAACTGCCATAGTCCCATTGCACTATACTTCATCAGGTTGACAAATATGAGAACCAGGCTATCTGTTTTAGGCAAAAGAAGGATAAAGAGTGAACTCTTCATGAAGAGTGTGTACATAGGCAAACAGACAAGATGAAACTGTATCTGTTCTGAAAATGTCACAGTTGTGTGCAAGACTTTTTTGCCTCACAAAGCAGCCTAATGCTCTCTCAGAAGCAAGCAGTCGGGAAAATCCATGGATCTACTACCAAGCTGGTGGCAGGAAAAGGGTGCTGTGAAGAAGGACAGTGGCTTTACATTCTTCACTCCTAGAGCAAGAGGAGCAGTAATAGAACCGTGGTGAGGTCCTTCCTTTCACAGGATCCCTTCACCCACATGTCACCCCTTCTGCAGGGTGCAATCCAACTACTCTGACCCCTATGTTTACCAGGATCTTCTGCAATTGCTCAGAGGTAGTGGTTACTGTAGATAATCACTCTTCTTTAAAATGCACATGGAGTGCACTCCCCACACTGCTGATGGCACATCAAAAATTAACAAAGCAGAGGGAGACTTTTGGTACTGGCATTATCTGTTTCTTGTCACCTTTCACACTGGGCATATGATTTCTGATGAAACTAAAGGATTCAACTCACGATTGCACAGAGAAGGCAAACACATTCAGGACTAGCAATAACTACTGGAGAGGTTAAAAAGGTGCAAGGTGATTTGCAAAACATACTTGTCTCCTTTACTCTTAGATATGCCAACCAGTTTCTCAATGCCGCCTGCGTCTCGTAAGGCCTTGGCATTCTCCATGTTTTTAGTGATGACTTCATGCAGAGTGCAGCAAATGGCAGTAACGGTGTCATCAGACATGGCCTTGCTTGCTGAGCTGTTGCTGTTGTTAGCGCCTGGCAGTCGGTGGACCAGATCCCTCATGGCATACTTGCCTTTGTTGAAAGAAAATGAAGGGAGAATTCAGAAGATACAGCAATAAAGGATGACGGAGAAGAAGTACAGGGAAAAAAGACTATTAGCACCATTTGCATCATTGCATGTAATCTAACTGGATACTGATATTATTTTGGAGCAAGCCATATTTATATGATTCCATGTTCAAGCATTTCACCCAATACAGACTCTGTTAGTATATCCATACTGCATCAGCTGGAGACTTTGGATATCACGCCCTTAGGAGAATGGAACTGTGATAGTAGAGGCCAAGTATATGTATAAAGATAAGCCGAATACCACAATTGACAGAACTTGGTGAGTCCTTATCTCTCACCAAACAACTCATAACTTGTTACTATAAATTAAATGTGCATTAATTGTTAAAACCACAACAGTGAATGCAAATCCAATGACGTCATTTGTGAAAAAGTCTTCTCTAAAGGACCAGTTTCACAGTATAATGTTAATTCTGTTCTACATGCAGTACTTTAACTGGGTTTATTCGTGTTTCTTAGACTGTATTGCTCAAGACGACACCATCTTTTCCACACATCCTTAGTTGTATGCATGGTACTAATCAGAAAAGGAGTCTTTCTGACATCTATGCCAGTCTGGTTTTGGCAAGGACTTAAAACACTAACTTCAAGATCTTAAAATCTTCTAAAATGAAAGGAATTTTTAAAATGGTCACTTTGAACATATAAGGAAAATAAAATTCTGTCAATTATATTTGGACTTGATGATCTTTTCCAACCTAAATGATTCTAAGATTATTATAATCTTTTTCACGCTTAATTGAACAGATTTTTTTTCAAAATTGCACCTGAAAGTCATGTAGTGCTTGTAAAAATAACACAAAAGCAGCTTCTGAGAAATTATTTTTTTATATATATATGTAGTGTAAATATAAATGTAAATATATATAAATATAGGGCAGGATTAGGACCAGCACAGATACATGAGAAGCCTCCCATCAGTTCCAGAGGATTCCAATTATGGTAAATAGCTGCTCAGTCCTTCAATGGTATGAAGAGAAGATCAGAGAAGGTGAAGGCCTGATGAAGTTATTACTGAGGTCAGTGAAACAACTCTGAATCACCTTCAGTGCAGCTGTGCTAGGAATTTGCATACAGCAATCACCACGAGTGTGTCATGGAGGATGAAAAGGACAGGAAAATTGGGAAATATAAATATAATTAGTAATCTAATCTACATCACATTTTATGAATTTTCTGGTATGATTATTGTATATAATATGATAATTTAATCAGACTTTTGATGGCTTAAAAATGTTCTGATCAAATAGTGTTTCTGAATTCATAAATTCAGTTGTTTATCCATATTTAAAAGCAGAGGTAAGAGGAAAATCACATCTTTTAACTACCAGACATTGAACCAGTTTTATTTTTCACAATTTTGCCTGCTGTGGTAGAACTACAGTGAGTCATTCAAACAGAGTATTCGTAATACAGATAAAAGCTAAAATCTCTGTACTGAACTGTTAAAAACTATCAAATAGATTTTGTTGTAATATGAGGTGTTAGAGAATACTCAGTCTATATGTAAAAACATTCCTGATTATAAAAAGCATAACATTGCCAACAAAATGTATACAGTAGGATTTGAATCTTACCAGTGTGTTGCAATACAAATACAAATCCTGTCCTCAATCATTTTTCTTTCTTTGAACTTAATATTTAATTTACTTGCATTCTTACAGTTTTAAGCAATATTGTTAATATCAGATGTAGTAGAACTGTTAGCACCACTCTCTCTTACAGAAATTGTTTGAGTAAACTGAAAAACTTCTTTTCCCCTATACATTTACGAAACATGGTTCCAGAACAGCTTGAAATGCTATTTACATCTGCACCTGTTTGTTCTGTGCAACATGAACACATTAATAGTTGTATATCACTTACAGTGACTACTTCAGTTTACAACACTATCAAATTAAGCTTGTGTATGAAAAAGTAAAATAAACCATGATCTGATGCAGTGTCTGCCACTGGCCAGGAGTAAGTACAAGTAGGTAACCACATCAGCGAGACTTTCTGCTTTACTCTGTGCACATCCAGAACAGAGCAGTGTTCCTTTGTGCTTTCGTACCTCACTTAAATTGCAACAGAGCATCTCAGCAGCTGAGTCCTCTGGTGCAACCAGATTATGATGATCATTCCATTAGCAGCCAACGACTGCATCCCTCAGCACTGGGTATAAGGAAATCTGGATGGCTGTCTCAAGCACATTTCTTTCCTGGAACTGGTCTAGTATTCCAGGCAATAGTATTCACACCAGTGCACATGCCTAGACACACAAGATGCTTCTTTCAATAAATAAAGGCTTTGGAGCTATCAGGGAAAGCTCAGTAGGAAAACTAAAATAAACACAATCAAGCACGGCAAAAACATTCTGGACATGCTAACAAACATAACTGTTAGCATATTTTCTGTGGTTTAAGTACTTTGAACGCTGTGATAGCTATTTGAAAATATGTTGAAAATGCAGGAAATTTGCTTTAATATAGAGTTAAGTCATGGAAGTTGGAAGTCAAGGGCTATTCTTTATACTATAAAACATTCTCCAGTAACTTGTTTGCATTCTAACAGCATATATTTTATAGTATATATAGTTTATCATATATATAGTTTATATTAACTAACTATACATAGTTTTTTCCAGAACTATATATAGTTGGTTAATAAAATACTGTATTACATTTACAGAAAAAAACCCATCTGTTGTCAGTTAACTTTAACTCAGTTATGTTCCTACTGCCTCCAGACACGAAGAAGAGAAAAGTCATAGTTTTCCAGCATTAGCTACAGAAGAAACCTTGCTCTATTTTACAGTGGTGTGAATGTGGAGTAATGCCACAGGTACTGCTTCACCAGCCCAACACAACTGACTACCCCTGTGATCCTTGACTTCTGCACCGGTGTAAGTTACATTCTGCAGAGCATTTGCATTGAGAGTTATTTTCCTCGATGTTAAAAACCTCTTCTGAAAGCAAACCGAAATGTGTAATGAAAACCAGTCTTGGAATGTCAGCAAAGTATGATCTAGCACTACTGGTAGGAGAGCTGGGCAATTCAGCTTGCAACACAAGAAGCCTCCCTGAATAGAAGAAGTGAGAACTGATGAGGGTGCTGGGAAGAGAGGCAGACACGTGTGAGGATTAAATTACAAATAAATGGCATTGTTAATTTTCATTAGGGTCCATACAGAACTGCTTTGATCTACAAACAAATTGATTTTTTTTTTTTAAATTTGAACAACATTACACATTGTAAGACCCAAAACTGATTTGAAGCTTTAAAAGAGGATTTACATAATATGATTAAACATAGCCAACAGCTTGACAAGAAAAGAAGAAATCATATTTATTTGTTCAATTTTACTCTTGAAGGAACAAAGACATTACATAGACATAACAGGAAAGGAGTTGTCCTTGCTCGGGATAACATTTTTCTGAGACTATACATTTCTTTTTCTAACTTATTTTTCTAAGATAAGACTTCCATTATTTTCATACTAAGAAGGTGATTCATCTAACACCATTAAGTCTTTGACTGTAAGATGATAGTATTTGCTTATTATTTCAACAATGAGGATTTAGTGTCTTTTCCTTTGCATGAAAAAGTCTCAGCACCTTAACACTTGCCTCCGTTACTTAATTCAGGAAACTTTTTACTCCAAAGGGTCAAATAGCTAAGAGAGATTCTGCCTTAAGAGCCAAATAGTAGAGCAAACTGTTCTGGTAGATTAAACTGGAGCAAAATCATCACATATAAGGTTGTACTTCTGGAAATATTTCCCTACTATTGCCTTGAGACAAATTCACTGCTGTTGTAACATCACTGAATTCACTTCCATTTTCACTCATCTCTGAACAATGTCTTTGACACACTGGCAAATTTATTAAATAGTTGTGACATGGTTCCTAGTTTGAGAATACAAGATTGGGAAAACTGACCTATTGAAAAAACAAGAAACCCCAAACAGATATTAAAACTAAGAACCCTGTCTGAGAGATAGATCTTTTTCTATAATTGTTCACAATTTCCCCCCCTTAAAGATAACCACTAATTAACATCATGTAGCTAGTTAATATAAAAATGGCAAAATGCCACCATACTTTTTTGTAAAGATACAGATATCCTATTCCAGAACCACTAGTGCCTGTATGTCAGAATATATGTGAATTTTCTTGTCCTTGGGCTAACATGTGCATTCCACTTAGACATATGTGGTTTTGGGCACTTTCACCATCCTTGTGTTTTTAATACCATTAGACTTCAGTATTTCAGACTTTATGGAAAGAATGTGACTGGGTGTCACATGACCCAAGACACTGGGAGAGCTTCTGTTATTACTTTCAATCATTACTTAATAAATGTGCCAAAACTGTCTACTTAATTTGTATGGAACAAACCTGATATTGACTCAGTGTATTCAATTGACAGTCTAATAAATTAAAGAATATTCATCACATGATAGCAGTGGCAGAAACACCACTCCTGTATTTGTTAGTTCATTTCTACACCATGCTTTCACTGGCAGGTACCATCGTTTTAAGGTGTAATTGATTGGCACTATTGGCACTAGAGCAGCATCTGGCAGTGTCCCTTAGGGCCCAGCTGTTGCTGTTCCAGAGGAACCCTGTGCCTTCTCTGAACACTGGAAATTTTACAGTACATTCTGAGGTGCAAGAGGGGGTGTGAGAACTCATTAAAAAATAATTATTATGCTTATTGCAATATGTAGCAAACTCTGGACTTGGACTGCTTAGACAATACAAGGGATATTGTAGGCATCAGAGCAGCAGCCAATCTTGTGTCATTTAAAGGGGCAAAGATTTCCTAGTTTTCATAGGGAGATTTTCTTTAACTGCTGAAACACTCAAGAGGGAAAACTACCCTGAATTTTAAAAGCAAAATAGGCTAAGACATAAGAAATGCTGTCATACTGGGTCTTAGAATCAAATGTGTGTATTTTTGTGGGGCAGAGGAAGAAGCAAACACAAGAAGATGAAGCAGTGCTGAGACTGAGAGATGCTTGATCCACTGAGTAGATGATTACTTCTCAGGCTTTGGGGAGCACCAGGAAAAGCGAGTAAAGAATAAGAAAAAATCTACCTTATGAGGCAATGTTGATTTATAAAAGAAGACCCCTTTTAAAAGAAGGTTTATAAAACAAGACAGAGCAACACAACCTGAAATAAGGGTCATCAGCCAGCACAAAGTTTAATGCACTCTTGCTCATCACTGAATGACAGACAGGCTTCCCACTGCAACCACAGAGCCAGTGACTTTGCTCTCCACCCTCTCCGTGAGAGACTGTCTCCAGCAATGCCAACTGCAGGGTACATTGCATGTGAAGGACTGCAAGTCACACAGTTTGCACACAGCAATGCTCTCTTCCCTGTGTCTGGGGATCCTCGTTTGACATGACTTCAGCTGCTGACAGAGCAGGTTTATGACACTCCAAAGTAGAGCCTACTGTCAAACCCACATGGCCTGACCTGTGCTGGCTAATGGTCTGTGACGCTGCTCATCGCAACAGATCAGTTTCTTACTTCCAAGACCACTGTGCATGAATTGTTACTGGAAGAAGAAAGTGGAAAAAACCCTGGAGCAGTAGGACTGAAAAGCACCTGCCAAATAGCATGAGCCCCACCACTTCTAACAAGTGTCAGAGAGCAAAGGATTCTGGATCAGTTTGGGATTTAGGTGTAAAAAGAAAGACCAAACCAATTTCAGGTACATAGAAGGAAGTTTATGCATCCAAACAGATGGGGCTAAAGGAGTTCCAAATACCCTTGGATACCTGAGATACCTGCACAGAGTTAGCAGACCTATGGAAGAGACAGAGCCTTCTGGAAAAGCGGATGTAAACAAGGTTGGATACTCTACAGCCCTTAATATTTAATGCTTATCTCTGGGCACCTGGATAGCATTCTCAATGTTTGGCCAAAAACGCATTTTAGGTACTCAAGCTCTTTTACTTATGTTGGTGACATGCACAAACATTTGTGATCTCTGGCACTTCACAGTAATTACATATGAAGACATTTCCCTACATAATGGTAATTTACTATAGTACTGCAATATCCCTATCCAAAAAATCCTATCACTTCAGCCCAATCATTTATAAGGGGAAGAGTGATGAGTTAACTTAAACTGGTTTCAGTAAGCAGCTCAAACCTCATGGGCTGGAGTCACTCCTGTAACTGCTTCACATTAAGCATAGCCTGCCAATTAAGTTGGGATAATGAGTCCTTTGAGCTAGAGAACAATACCAGATTTCATTTCCTTGCAGGTTTATTTGAATTTAAATTTTAAGACTCTGTGGGGATAAATTATTTTTTGAGAATACAGAAAGAATAAAAACCATTACACACACATGCCCTCCTGTGCCCCCAAGGATCCAGGTGCACTTTGCTCATGGCTGCTGAGACAGAACAAAGAATCAGGTGGAGGTCTCAGATTCCCTCTTCACTTCAGACAAACGATACACACTTTTAGTTTTTCACCACCTCTGATGAGAGGCAGCAAGATTTCAAGATATACGATTGGTATTCGGTATGGACCACGACAAAGAGGAACAGTATCTTCCCTGATGCATTATATGTGATGTGTCAGTCATTGGTTTTCTTTTTAAAAATCTTTTTTATCAAGAATAAATTCAGCCATCAGTAGTGTAGCATATAAAGCCCTACAGGGAGCAGGAATTGTCATCTTTTACAGTTTTAAGTAAGAAACCCTCAAACTACCACAGAGTGATGAAAGCACGTAAAACACCAATAACTGTGTGGCAATGTCAATTGAGATTTGCTTGTAAAAGAATCAAGTATCTAAAAGGATAACCAATACAAAAGCTTTTATCTTTTGAAAAAGATTAAAGATGTTGGTTCTACATTTTGCAAAAGAAAGGTATGACATTAGGAGAACAAGGAATGACAAAGGGCACAGCCATAACAAGGATGAAAGAGCAGTATGTATAAGAGCTATTAGCATTGGACAAAGACAAAAGAGAAGCATTTTGGTATTTTGAACCTGAACATGACATGGGAAATCACAACTGGGTGCAATGCAATCACTGCTTTTTGGCAATATGCCTTCTCAGATCCTTCACAGATTTTCTTTCCTATAGAAGTATTTTAATGCAGTTACCTTCCTCCTTCAGCTTCTCCGCTTTCAGAAACATCACTTTTCCATTTCGTATGTTTCCTGGCTTCCTCTAGCTGATTATTTTTACTGTTTTCAACTCACCTTCTCAGGGCTACCCCCTCTCCCCTCTATTACATGACTAATGATTTTCCTTCCTCGAGCCATGTCCCCTCAAACCTTTGTGTCTTAACTGTGAAGCTTCCACAGTACTTTTCCATGTCTTGTAAGTCTCTGCATCTGCCTTGTTTGCCAGCCCTTTTCATTCTTTCCTCATTTTGGTTTAAATACCTACAGTTTGATGCTCAGCTAGATCCTGCTTTTGTCACACCCCTGCAAGCCTATGTTCCACCCCCCATAGACTCATGGTTTTTAATGTTCTGAACTATAGGAAATTTTAGCTAGTTTACAATCATAGATCTTAGACTCAAAAATACCAGTGTGTTTAAAAGCTATTGCTCTTGTACTACTCTTGTTGCCTCTCCTATTTATCTCAGTTCCATGGGCAACTATTTCATCTGCTGTTACTTCTAATACTGATTTTACTCCTCTCTCAATGGAACACCTTCATATCC
This sequence comes from Atrichornis clamosus, assembly GCA_013400975.1. Classification (NCBI taxonomy): domain Eukaryota; kingdom Metazoa; phylum Chordata; class Aves; order Passeriformes; family Menuridae; genus Atrichornis; species Atrichornis clamosus. The sequence continues at coordinate 89,446 of WBMZ01009046.1, forward strand.
TAGATGTCCCTCACAGAGCAAGACTACAGATATTCAGACTTTCTATTAGCAGTTGTAGAAAAGCAAGAGACTGAAGAACTTCCAGGGCTCTTTAACTGACCATAATCTGCTAATTCATGTTCCAACACATGCTTTTAAGGCTAGACCCATGCCTGCACTTTGCGTGCAGAAGCATTTCAGCTGGCTCTGTTGGAGCTAATGCCAAAACCAGGGCACTGTATTAAGACCCCGCTGAACATCTCTGCCTCCTCTCTCTTTACTGCTGTCTTTTTGGCAATTTTCCTGGGATGCATGCTGCCTGCTGTGTAGATTTCTGGAGAAACCAACTCTCCTTCAGCAGAGTGTATGTTTGCAGCAGAACAGTCAGAAATCTAGCACAGAAATGGATTTATTTGTACCATGGCCAAATAGATTTTCTGTTTAATAGAAAGCACCTCTCACCCAGCATAGGCGATGGCTTCTATTTTGAATGTTCATCCATGTATCAGCTGAGCAATCCTCCCTCTCTCATGCTGGAGAAGCAAAGCAACCATCAAACACAGGCAGCCCAACTCAGGGTGTGCTCTCTGACTTGCAACATGGTTTTTGAAGATGAATTTGGGAAGAGGCGTAAGCATTAATTTGTTGACTGTCTCACCCATGCTGGGACTATAAAAATGAGTCAGTTCAAGTTCAGCTTGACCTGCCTAATTATCTGCTGACCTGGTATGCCAAGCAACTGCTGGGTCCACAGGAGGAGAAAAATCTCCCCTAACAAGATTCTATTTGTCACCCTCAGCAGTGAGGGAAGCCACGTTTTTAAAGGTAAACTGTCACATGTACTACTGCTCTTCTGCTGTTTCTGCTTTCTTGCCCAGAAAAAAGAATTTGGGTGGTGGCTTTGGCTGTCTCCCTTGCAGACTTAGCTCTGGAGGGTTGTCTGGGAACAAAAATGACAGCCTCAGGCTTTATTGTTGTTGGATCCAAGGAATTTATTCTTGTATGTTTGGGTTTTATATCCAGAATGGAAGGAGTCCATGTATGCAACAACTTAAATAATTTCCTTTCTAATTAATTTTGATTACATTTCCTGCCAGGTATATGAACTAAAAAATACATGGAAAGAAGTTGTTAGCCTACCTATTGACTGAGATAGTGCAAATACATCCAATTAACCAGCTCCTTTACACACCAACAGATTTATTTCTTGTTTAGACTGCACTGTCATCTTTCCTTTCATCTTTCCACTAGCCCAAGGTAAAAAAGATTCTGCAATGGAAGTGATTCCTCAGTTTAATTGCTGCAGGCTAAGTTTTCTGATTACTGGAGCTGGTTTTAGTCCCTTGCTATCCTCTTCCCTGCTCCCTGCAGAGAACAGAGGTTTTGGAAGGCTAAATTAAAAAAAAAATATAGTCATTTAATTAATGTTATGATTAATCAGTGCTGCTAAAGTGCTTTGAAGAGGAGAAGTGCTATGTGAGTGTTGAGTGGAATTTTAGTTTTATCTGCATTATTTTCTGAGATAGGATAATATTTTGTTAATAGTCTGATTCAAGGGACTTTAAATTAGGGCATAATGAAGAAATAAAAATGGAATCTATTTTTGGAAAAGTAAGTTTAGGCTTCCAGATCTATGCCCTGATCCAACACCCATTGAAATTAATGAGCCTGTCTACCAATGTCAAAAGGTATTAAATCGTATTCATAAAAAAGTAGCTTTTCTTTTCCACTTTGGTTTTTATTTTGTGTCCAAAACAGAACAAGTTTCTGACAGGAACAGCCAGAGTGAATTGCAGCAAGACATTATTCTGTTTTAACTGTCCATGAAGCAATTACCACTTATTTGCTACTCTTTTTCTGCTTCTTTACAATAATATTGCCTGAAACTCATGAAGAAATTTGTCCCCATGGTATGGTCTGAAAGACTGATTGCTTTTGCAAGCCTTTATATACAGTTAGCACAACACCGTGCTGAAAATACAAAGATTCTTATGCTTAATAGAGGTGTATGTTAAAATACTAAGAGAAATAAAATCAAAATGGATCCTCATGATCTACTCTGTTATTAAAGGTTAAATAAAAAGTACAGATGTAAATGCATTAGCTCAATAAATATAAATCTTGGTAACGTGGAAATGTCTTTTGAAAACAACTCTTGCAGCAAACATCAAAGCCACTTCAAGTCATTCTGCAATGTTCATATATTCTGTAATTACTTCAGTGTTGAAATATTTCTTGTCATCACCATGAAAACTCTACATGGAGTAGTTTAGATAATTAATGTGTGCATGATGGCAAAACAACAGTACTGAGGGTATGGATCAGTATTTCACATTGCTTTACTGTGCACCATAGAATAAAATCATTTATATTTCATTAACAAAATCCTGGTTAGTATCTATGGCTCAGTGAAACAATACACTAACTTTACAGATGTCAATGGTTGGGAGAAGGACAGAAGGGAAAAGAACAAGAACTAGTAAAAGAATAGCAACACAAAAAGTCGCAGGTGTTTAAAAATTATTTTTTAAAGCTTTAAAGACAATTTATCCAATGAATGGGTAAGAATATAATGCAGTATTTGCTTTTTTTCCTGCAATTTGGAATTGTTAGCAAATACCTCATGAAAACACAGTGTTCATCTGTTGAACTGCTAATGCATCAGTATAACTAAGACCATATAAAGGTCTGCCACAGTAATGAAGCTGTAGGTACATTTGTTAGAAATGGGGTCTCTCATTAGTCATGCAGAGAGTGGACATGCAGTCAGTTTTATAGGTATTTTTTAGAGGTCAATTAATTTTGCAGATAATACTAATGTTATGACTGGGTTTAATTGCTATTTCCTACAGAGGGTTTTGTCTTCTTAGCACCACAGCCACTGAAAAAAGCAAATCATGTTGTACTTCTATTTCACCTGAGGCTACTACAACATAAGACCTGAATACAGTAGGTATGCGGAGTGAAAGTGAGTTCTGTGTTCTCACAGGAAGGAGAAAAATGCATCCAATAACCTTCTTTAACAAATGAGTAGTATATTAATTTTTGTTTTGACTACAACATGACTAGTTTCTACATTTCTCATAAAAAAGTTTCTCAGCTCTTCTAAGGCATACAGCTCATTATTATCAGTGTTTAAAGAAATTGTGTCAAATGAATCCTAGTCCCAACTGCTCCATCAGAGTACAGATCTACTAGAACACAGCTCTGTTTGTGCTTCCTAAGGAGGTGGGAGTCAAAGTTCAAAATGTGACCTGGTTTTGTGTTGTGCTACTACTGCTGATCCTTTTGAAGTTACAGCTCCAGGTGTCACCTTCAGGCGAGAAAGTGATCAAGTCTTTTCTCTAGTGGCCCTCGAAGGAACCTTGCCTCCAGACATCCATGTGAGGTTGCTCAGTGTCATTAAACTGTTGCTTTTTTAACCTTAGTTCCAGCTGCTCCCCGACATCTCAGTAACACGTGGCAGGAGGCTTCTCAGGGCTGTGCACTCACTCCATTTCCTTCTCTGACCTCCATGAGGATGCAACTGCCCGCATGGCAAGGGTCTGAGAGTTCCTATGTTAGACCTGTTACACTGGACCTCATCTCCTTCTTGGAGATAGGCTGGACAGAGGAGATCTGCTTAAGGCTAAACCTCTTAGATCCTTCAAGTTCATCTCTCTCCGACCTCTGCAACAGTGACTGACCTCTGCTGCTTCCAAAGAGAGGGGGAGAATTGGGCAAATATGCCAAAAGTCTTCTCCCCTCTCCAGATTCGTGGAAGAGACAAATTTGTCAGAGAGCAGCTGCCTCCTGGGCTCCAGTGGTTTTGTTTTAAATGATCTGAGTGCTCTGAAAGACTAGGGAGGAGTCAGAGTGAAAATTTTACATGTAGCCAGCAGCTTTCTACTTCCCCGAGATGAGGCAGAATATAAACTACACTTTGCATTGCAGGGGAGGGATGGGAGATCAGGCTTGGAGTGCTGCAAAAAATTTGACATAACAACAAGGGAAAAACAAGGCTGAAAAATAAATGCTCTCAGCTAAACAAAACAGGTAAGAGGTCAGACACAATGTTGACCTCCTAACCACAGGAGATTCAGAGGACAATATACTCAAAGGTAAACTACTTCATGATAGACTGCTCCTCTGAAAATTATAAATCTGCAGAATGTCATGTTCCCTTTGTGAGAGCAACCATCGTTGTCAGTGTCACCTTGAAAAACTTTATACACAAATATATGACTTTGCATATTCTCATTCTAATAGAAGCATTTTCCTCTATTTAAAATTAGCACTGATGATTTGCTAAAATAATCCTGAGTTATGAAATCCAAATAATGTATAAAACATGCCTCTTTAAGAGCTCCCTGAGTAGCACACCATCTAAGAGATCCTGTAACTTTTCTCCTGAGAGGAGTAGTAACCAGACAATTTATTTTCCTCCTGTTGCACATTAGATCTACCGAACAGCACCTCTGAACAGCACTGCACATTCTTCTGGTACACGGAGCTTATGCTGCAAAATCTGTAAACTTGGACAGGGAGCTTTTTCATCTTTCTTAAGGTTGCAGGGGACTTCTCATGATTTTGAGAAGAAAAGGAAATTTAGAGCCTGTATCTTGAATAAAATGCAAGAACGGCCATAAACTAACAGGGTCATTCACTGATAAATTAAAAGGCTAAGTCGCCTGTGTGAGAAAGATTAGCTCATCTCTGCTTGTATTCCCCGAAGGGCAAAGTGTGCAAAACTGAAATGTAACCATGAATGAATAAGGTCCCTATCTTAGTCATACTTGACCATGGACCTTAATACTTCTGGTAGCAAAAATGAAATAAATTTATGGAAATAATTTCCTTATAAATCATAGAACACTTAAGGTTGCCAGATTCTCCAGAGATCATTTAGTTCAACCCTTCTGCTCAAAGTAGGTTCAGCTCAGTGTTTTCTTATACTTGCATGGAATTTCCTGTATTTCAATTCATGTTCATGAACTCTTCTCCTGAGACTGGAAATCACCAAGAAGAGTCTGACTCTGTCCTCTTTACACCCTTCCATCAGGCATTTAAATACATGGATAAGATCCCACTAAGCCTCTTCTTCTCTAGGCTGAACAGTCTCTACTCTCAGCTTCTCCTCACAGGAGAGATGCTCCAGCCCTATACTTATCCTTGAGGCCCTTTACTGAACTTTCTCCAGTATGTGCCTGTCTCTCTTGTACTGGGGAGGCCCCGAATTGGACCCGATGCTCCATGTGTGGCCTCACCAGTGCTGCGTAGAGGGGAATGATGACCTCCATTGCCCTGCTGTTAACACTCCTGACAGCCCAGGAGGCTGCTGGTCCACTTTGCTGCTGGGGCATGCTGCTGACTCATGGATGTTTTTAGATTTGTCTTGACAACTAAAGCCATGGCAGTGTAGCCAGTACAGTGAATGTGACACTACATTGTTTAAGCCCTCACCCTAACTCTGGCCACTAACACTAAGCCCTTGTAACCTGGCCCCAAAACCTCACCCTAGCACTCTTCTCTAAACTCTAACACCAAGCTCTACCACAAAGCTGAAGACCAAACTCCAAATCCTCTATCTTATCCCCATCCTAAACCCTTGTTCTGATGGCAGCCTTAATCTGTTCTCCCTAACCCTAACCCTAGCCCTCACTGCTACTCCCATTCCCAACATACGCCCCAACTGCTTACAAAGAACTCTTTGCAGAACTCCAAACTCTCACCCAAAGCCCTTCTCTAACTCCAAAGCCTAATCCCTCTCACCAAAAGACAGGCTCAACCTCTTGATCTTGCCCTATGCAGATTTCTAAAGCCTTAGCCCTCCTTCTTGACCCTGCACATTCACCCCTCTTCTGATCCCAGCTCTTGGGTGCCTGTGCCCGGGAGGTGGGAGGTGGCCAGAGCTCCAGGAGGACATTATGCTTCAGCTGGACCCCTGGGGGGTCCTCGTGCTTCAGCACTCAGATATATCGGCAGGACCTGGAGGCTGGCACATGAAGCTCACATGAAGGGTGTTAGAGAGCTGGGCCAACAAGGAAGGGTTGATTTTATTGCTGTTAGTGGGGTTCAGGTGTTAAACCATGTTTGTTAAGCTTTACACTAACTCTGACCACTAACCGTAAGCCTGACTGCTAGCCCCTACTTCTCCTGCCACCTCCTACCCCAACCCCAAGCTCTATCTTTGACCTCTACATGACAAACACAGATTCTGAGCTTGTAACAAAAAACCCCAAATAAGCTGGTAAAAGTAGAAAATAAACTGCCACAAGGAATATTTATAATTGTCAAAAAAGAAGCCACAGTTTTTTGGCATGATCTTGCTCTCATAAAGCGGGAGCAGGAGCAATGAGGTAAGGCTTCATTTATCACTGTCTCAAGCAAACATTAGTCTTCACTATGTGAGAAAATTGAAGGTTTTACTCCTCTTAGCCCTGGTTTTCCTGCAGCTCAAGCTGGTTCCCAGCTTGACTTAGGAGAAACACCCAATTAAAACTCTTGCCTATGAATCAAATCCAAAGTAAATCAGATGGAGGATAATGGTGGATATGATGCAATGCACTGCACTGCAAATGGCAGTGGTCTTCCCTTTAAAAATTATGCTAAATACTTTATTTAAATAGCACCACTAAACTAAATGAATCTTCAGTATCATAGCTACTCCTAAAAAATCCACTCAGATAAATGAAACTTTTGTGAACAAACATGAAGGAAGGTGAGTATTAGTATTGACATATCAGCTTTTGAGCGAGACAGTTAACAGCAATGTTGTGCAGCCACATGTTCCTCTAAACATGAGCTCCTCATCTAATGAAAACAGCAATACAAAACATATTTGTAGTCACGTTGTATGAAATTTATAGCAGACAAACCATACTGAAAGATTCTTTAGAGATCATTAATATAATGCAGTCTGTTACAACTTCCGTGATACTCTACTGGATAGCTCTTAGCTTCCAGATTTATCGACACACATAGTCTTATCTTTGAAGAAGTCTGAAATATATCCTTAGTACATATTTATTTCAAACATTTAAAGTAAATACCCTGAAGAGTATCTTGGAACCTGGCCCACTTATGAGCTATGAAATCCTCTTCCGAAAGCAAGTTAAAGTAGATAGATCTGTCATTTATGTTCAAGTTTTCCTTGTCTTGGAATTAATTTTCTTTTCAGAGACTGAGTCTGATAATGCTGTCCTTATAATTCATAGAAGTAATTGACTTTAGAAAGATACACATGAAAAAGCGCTTGTATTAGTATCACATAAATTTCATAATTACATGTAGAATCACAATAACTGAGGCTGGAAAGGACATCTGGAGTTTGTCTAGTCTAACCTCCCTGCCCAAAACAAATGCAAAACCAGTGCAATGCAAAAATATCGCAACCGCAGATCAATAGAAAACTGTTAAAAAAAGATATGTATTATATCTCATATAGTTGACATAATACACTAAACAGCACCTATAGTCCCGTTGCTGCTCTCCTGTCAAAAAGGCTGCTATTCATAATGAAGAAACATTTAAATATGATGAATGTGTTTCTTCATGTGTGCACGTGTTTAGTCTCCTCTCCCAGTAAAAATTTTAACCAGATTTTTACCTACATAAAGACCACAATGGACTGCATTCCTTCTGACATGAATGTATTCTGGGATATGAAGGTAGCAAGAGTATACAAGTGAAAAGATTAACTAATACAGAGGAGAAAAAATGTCTTTATTGACAGAACAGGAATGGAAATAAAAATGGAACTGGTGCAAATAGGATGAAAAAATGTTTGGGTGGTGCTACTCAGAACGGGTACCAATGGTTCATCATTGAAATACAAGCATTTATCAGAAGAATTCTGTAGAAAATGTATGAATTAAGTTCTGTTAACAATCTTCTATTCCAGGTGTATATCCATCCTGTGTCACAGTTAGTGGTATGGATGGTGATAGAGACAAGGACAGAGACTGAAAAATGTTTGAGGACTGTTTTAGGATTCAGTTGTCTTGATTTTGCAAGATGGAATTCATTAAAATCAAATGGATAATATTATTATACAGAAGTAGGAGATGACTGTCTACAGAAATACAGAATGAGTAGCAATTCTGCAGAAAAGGATCAGGAAGCCCAAGAAGGTCACAAGCTAGGCACATGCTACAAGATGGGTTGCTGTGACAAAGACAGCTATGCAAGAGTCCATTAACAACTATTCCTGGCAGAACATACAGATAGTATGTTCCTCTGTGCAAAGCTTCTGGAGAAATACCATAAATACTCTGAATGCTGGACTTCAGGAAAGATACGGACCAATCACAATGAGTCCAAATGAATGAAACAAGAGTAGCTAGGAAGACAGTCCAAACTGACTGCTATCTCAGCTTTGAAAATATATTCAACTACTCCAACTACACCTCTTCAAATGCTGTATGCTTTGTAGTGCTGGCATAATTCTTACTCATCATCTTCATGAGCAACTTATTGGCAGAGAAGGCTTCTATTGGAGGCTGCGGGTCATCAAGACAAGGCAGAAAAAGCAGGGTCCCTGGACATTTGGCCCTATTGCATTTCAGGATGAGGTCTTCATATGATCTACTTGAAGAACTGGAACAAAGAAAACTGCAAGTCAAGTGTTCAAAATGGGAAGGTTTTAAATAAATGGTCCAGATGGTTAATTTTATGGTTTCTGAATTTATGCTTGCAAGCTACTTTTGCTGGCCTTGAAATAGAGTGGTTCAGTTTATATGTGAGGTCCATCTCAGTTTCCCACTGTTTACTCATTCAGATAACTTCATATTTATAAACGGTCCATTAGGACTGAGAAACAGTTTGCTCCAACATGATGGGCTGAATCCCCAGGAAGGGTCTTGTTCTGACAGGTTTCGGGGTCACAGTATGTCAAGCACAGCTCCATTGGTTTCAGGAATGTTAGTCCTTGAGACCCTGACATTATCAATGGGCTAAGAAGCATTTTACCTTTCTCTTTGTCCAAAGGTGGAAGCATACTGTTGTCTCTGCAGACTTCAAACTAGACTTCAAACTACCCTGTGTCATAAAAATTAATTCCAGTCCCTATGGAGCTCAATACATCACCACAGCTGTTAAATACATTTCTTGCTGTGGCTGCAACTGTGTGTCTGTGGTCTTCCTTCTCATCCTTGAGTGCTGAATGGCTTACAGGAATGGCTTTAGCCACAGCATTAACATTATTTGGTTGATATTTAGGCTTCTTGAACCTGTACACTGGAGGTGTATCCATTCCACTGTTGAACTCAGCAGGCTGCAATGAGCTGTGTGCTTTTGAAATTGGTTGATTAGAACGGAGAGATTTCGATGGCAACTGTGATATATGTTGAGCTTCATTTGTCAAGAGACTGTGTTTGGGCTTAGGACTTTCAAACTTGCACTCAAAGGGCCTTGCAGCAGTAGGGTAAGGTTTTACTGTAAAGCATTTGTAAGAAGGAGTTTTCTGACTGTTTTCTGAATCTGTTAGTTCCTTTGACAGGGCCTTCATCAGGGAAGATTTTCTGAGGATAAAAAGTGAACTGCACAGTGTCCTCTCTAGAGAATCTGAAAATTGCTGGCTTATTCTGAGATGGAGGAGTGTCAGACACAGAGTTAACTTCAGAAAGTGCAGCCTTGTGCCAGGAGAGACGGGACAGGACTATTAAATGACTGAGGTTGTGTACACTGTATTTTGAAGGAGCAGGAGGTGGAGCTGTAGCTTGATGGATTGGCTCATAGCGTTTTTCATCAACAGGCCCACCAATTGATTCAGCATCAGTTTGTTTCCCCTTAGAATAACTAGTGAATTTCAGCTGATTCTGCAAATGCATTGGTTTAGTGGGCTCAGAATGATGGCTGGCAGGAACCTGCACATGCAGCCTATTTTCAAAACTCCTGTGATCAAAATATGATAGCTGCTTCTGATAATACTCTGCATTTTCTTCAGGATCATAATGGCTTGAGACCTCTGCTTGAGGTCTCTGTGGTTCAGGGGCCCTGTAAATATAATCCTTAGATGAAGTATCCTTTTAGCTTGTGAATGAGTACAATACTTGTTGGAAAGTAAGGTAACATGATCTTGCAAAAGCAATGAACCGCTCAACTTCCTGGTATTTGGAAGAAAGGGAAAAAAAGAGGTCCAAAAAAAAAAACAAGACGAGAAATGGCAGATACACAATCTGAGTCGCCAGATCCAGGTCTCTGAATGTTTTCCTTACATTTTCTAATTGCACAATTCCTCAAGTACATCTGACCACCATCCTTCTTTTCTTACTCTTGCTGTTGTCTGCTCCCTTTCTTTCAGAAACAGAAGCAGCAGAAAGTTGAGATATCTTATCTTCACTCTTCTTCATAACCCAGAGAATATTCTTTCTCTTTGTTCACAGCCTTCAGGTGACTTGGCAGTTCTGGGTTCTGGGTCAGCTGCTGCCATGACCAGATGGACAAGAGCCAGCTCTCACTCAACTATCCTGCAAGAGTTATGCACACACTGATGGGCCAATACACAAAAGTACTGGTCTTTCCAGGAAGATTAGTGTGTGAACAGATCACTTTGGATGCTTTCTCCTGGGTTCCTGCTGCAATCTAATCTAGGCTGTACCCCAGGACTGGTAATAATAAAAGCTCATGCCATCCTAACTTTCAATTATTATCACTGCTTCTGAAAGTACTTTCATCAATTTTGTAATAATGATGTGCTTTTAAGAATTCCTTTAGCAGGTGATGTCTAGACATTTTCTGCACACTAATTGTCTCTGACAATGACAAAGACACATGAGATTATTCATTCACAGTTACAGAAACCAACACAAGATAGACCAATGTCCAACTCAAGAAGCCACCTAAAACTTAATGGTTTTTCTCTTCAGGAATGACTGAACAAACCTAGGTAGAGAATGAACTCTTCCAGCTTCAAGATGTGATTTTGTAGTGTTTGCTTTGTAAATAACTTCTTTAACTTTGTTTACTTTGGTGGCAACTCTACAACTAATCTCTAGCCACAGGGCTCCAAATTGCAGCTTCTTATTAATACTGCCAGGCCAATAGTTACTGATCTCTTAAGTTTTAAGTAGATATTAGAATAAAATGGAGAAGGAAAGAGACAACATTTAATTTTCAAAGAATGTGGGAAGGGTTACAATGAAGCTAATCTCTGATTCTTAATCGATTTTTGTATTGTTTGAAGATTGAACTAGAGGTGCAGTTCTTTTTTCTCTCTCTTTTTAATAACTTTGCCTCAGCTTTGAAGTTTCTGTAAGCTAAGGATAGCTTATCAGAAAAGTCCTAGTGAATGAAAGATGCTTAAACAGGGCTACAAGTGAATGAAATGAATTTCAGTCTCCCTAGGAAGAGGCTGAGCTCTTCAGTATAAGGCATATACATATTCAATCCCAAGGCAGAAGAATGGATTTAACTACAGTGGATAAAGCACAAAAATCCATCCTCAGAACTCCTGTCTCAAAGGCTTTGCTTGTGATGTACTTGGTATCTCAGATTGTTAGTGGCTCACAAGAGAGAAGCAGACATGCCCTTTTCTTTGGGGCTTGATTTAGACATTGTGGTACAGAATTGTACAGCAGAGGATAACACCTTTAGCTGCTGAAGATTTAATACCTATATAGGGAAATTATACAAGCCAGCTTGCCAGCCTATCTGATATAATTTTATTCCAAAGGAGCCTGCTTTTGTCCGAGGAACACAGCTTATCTGTTTTGCTATTCTAATTTTCTAGTAAGACATGAAGGAATTGCCAAATCTAGTTGTTTTGGTTTGCTGGTTTGTTTTGTTTTGTTTTGTTTTGTTTTGAGGGAGGGAAGAAGCAGGAGGGAGGGCTTTTACTAAAGCAACAGTTTAAGTGGTGTAATAACACTAAGGAAGGATTCGTGATGGCTGGTTTCTAACGAAATAAAACAACTTTCAGGTAGACACCCAGTGTGCAAGAGTGAACATTTCTCAGGTAATGATCACATTTTGAGTCTTACAAACACCACTGGGGCAAGTCAGAGTTTTTCACCTCTCAGGTCAGCTGCTCATGTGACTCATTTGAATTCACTCTGTTTAACAGAAGTTTGTCTGTAAAAGGAAATAGCAATTTTTTTGCTCCCCCAGCTCATTTTGACCAGTAAGTCAGGGAGTGCTGACTCAATGCAGATGTGTTAATGAGAGGCTGGATAAAACCTAGAAGCAGGAGTATCTTGTGTCACTGCCTGCCTCACAGTGAATTACCCTGTCTTAGGTTAGGGAACTGTAGTTTCCTAAATATGCTAACTCAATCAGCTGAGAACCTATAATTTTAAGAGTGAAAATAGAAATTCCACTATTAAAAATGAACTGTATTATATAATACATTCAATATGAATTTATTTCTATTAAATATACTTAATGGGGTAAGGGCAACCATTTTCAAAGGACCAAAGTGAATTAATTGGCATCCAACTCTATTTTTCATAATAAACTGTTAGTCTTTTAAAATAGTCAGTTTAAAGCCTATGTCATGACTGAAAAAAAAATTCAGTTCTTAATTTACCATCAGGCACCTAAGAATTTTACCCAGATGTTATTAACATGGTAAGAACCACTTGTACTTTCACTTTCCCTGCTCTCCTATTTAATTAATTGATTTACAGTAGACCTTACTGTTGTTTGAAATTATTATGGTGATTAGCACCTATGCAGCCTACTCACTTTATCTTAATAATACTGCTTTATTCCTCTGAGTTGAATCCTGCTTCTCAGAAACTTGATGGAAGAATTCCTTCTAACTTCCATGAGAACAAGATGAAGCTGACAGCGACAAGATTTTCTTCCAGTTGTTGCAATTGTATGCCATAATATGTGTTTTTTACATGAAGGGAGTAATTTTCTATATGCATGTGCACTCCTCAACACAGCTTCTCTTCCTCTTTGGTGCAGGTAAAAGGCTGGATTAAAACCCACCTACATATATATAAACACACGCATATATTGTGTGTATATATATTGTGTGTATATATTAATACATATATATATATAAAGATTAAGTCAAAGACACTCTACATCCATTTAATATGGGGATAATTTTGCAGATGATACTCAGAGGTGAAGCTGAAGTACGTTATTATAAAGGAGAGAATAAAAATGTCTTTGCACATAACAGTGTTTTGATTACATTTCTTACAAACATTTTTTCCCATGTGTCTGCAATAATTCAAAATTCATGTTATTGCTATATAATTGAATTATGTATCAGATCAGAATCTATTAGTCTACATCTGATTAGTTTAATAACAGGCAACACTGCTGAACGCTAGAGAAACTACATTTATTTCCACTGATTTGAAAGTAATCAATTCCAAAGACCAAGTTAAATGTTAGGAAAAGGTTCTTCACCCGGAGGGTGGCTAAGCACTGGAACAGGCTCCCAAAGGAGTGGTCACAGCACCAAGCCTGTCAGAGTTCAAGAAGCATTTGAACAATGCTCTCAGGCACATGGTGTGACTCTTGGGGATGGTGCTGTGCAGGGCCAGAAGTTGGATTTCAATGATCCTTGTGGATCCCTTCTAACTTAGGATATTCTATGATATTCTACAGTATTTCCCTTTTAAAATCTGCAAGTGCAGTGCCTTACTAAAAATGCAACATTTTGAGCTACTATTATAATTCCCTCTGGTAAATAAAGCAAAATTCTGTGTTTAAGTGAATTTAGTTACAATTATCCTATTACAACCTTGATTCCACAATTCGATGATTTGACCCTGATGCTTATACACTGCCACACTGAAATTGTGGTTTAAAATTTGGTGAAACTTGTCCTGAAGTAACTTAAGTATCTGCAATGGTGTCACTGAGGCTAAAGACATTTAAATTGTATTTATCCACTTTTAATTTATGAATTACAGAGTTTACTCTACACTGCTTGAAATAACAACCATGTCATTTTAACCACTTCTTACTCCACATAGCATCCTTGCTGAGATTTTAACCAGGTAAGTAGATGACATGGTGGGCAGAAAATTGGAAAGACAAAAGGGCTTCATTGCCAGTACGACATCCAACTGGCAGATGGTTTCTAGTGGTGTCTCGCAGGTGGTGATACTGGGGGCAATACTGTTTCACATCTTCATTAACAGCCTGAATGACAGAACAGAAAGCAGGACTACGGACAATGTGATGTTGGGAGGAGTTCAACACAGGCAAAGGCAGTCAAGATTAAATAAGCCCCTGTACCAGCACACAGCTGAGTGTCAACTAGTTGGAAGGCAGTTTTTCAAAAAAACTCTAAAACCTATAAGTGCTGGTAGACAAGTTGAGCATGAGTCCAGAATGTGCCCTTGCAGCACAGAATGCCAGCGACATCCGGGGCTGTATTAGACGGCATCTAGCCAACCCAACACAAAAATGATTCTTCCTCTCACTCAAACGATTCTGCAGCTAGACTATAACTAGAGTATCACATCCAGGTTTTTTCTGCCCAGTTAAAACAGACATTGCAAAATTGGAACAAGTTCAGTAGAGCACCACAGAGATAGCTACGGGACAGAACACATGGCATACAGGAACTGCATGGTCTGGGCCTTAAAGGAAGGTTATGGAGGGATCTTGCTGTTGTTTACAACTACTTAGGGGAATGGTGTAGAGAAGATGGGGTCAGGATCATCTTAGAGTTCCAGAGTTTAAGCAAAAGAAGCAAAAGACACATGCTGGAACACAGGAAAGTAGAAGTGATAAAAGGAGGACAAATTTTACTATGATGGTGGTCAGACAACAGAATAGACTGCACAGACAAGTTGAGGAATCTCCATCCCATCAGCTGGACAAAGTCCTAAGCAACCTTCTGTTACTGGACCGGCTTGACCTGTGGGGGTCCCTTCCAAGAAAAACAGATCCAGTAATACCAAATTCTATCTTTATTGCACTGGCAGACTGAAGCCTTCCTTACAACCTGAGAAAGTGACCTTACTTTTTAAGAGTATTTTCCTAAGCTACCCAGTTAACTTAATTTTCTAGGCTTACATGGACTAAAAGGAGGCAAACTGGCACAAGATCATCTACTGCCCTCATGAATTTCACAGTATACGTATCCCAGACTGTTAGGAATTATTTAATAGCTAAGACTGCCCACAAAGACAAGCAAATTTTCATTGTTGATTACTTTACCGCACATTGATAAGGGTTTATAAACCACCAGCAACAAGGCAGCTTTTATTTCCATTTCTTTTTGTAGGGCAGGGCTTGACTATCCACTGAAAACTCTCAAAACTACCTCTTTGAAGGTGTTTCTCTGATTACGTTTGCTTAAAATCTTCATTCTGGAGTATAGGAGGGATCGTATCTAAAACACTCAATCATATATAGCTCCTTTTCTAAAAAAATAAAGACCTTCAATTATAGGAGTTAACAACATGCTGTTTTATTTTGCCTTAACCTGATCTTTCAATTTGCACTACTCATATTACATACCTATAAAAAAAGCATGGATTTAAGCAGTAATGCATATAAATGCTTTCTTAGGTTCTGAAGTTCAGTCTATCATCATAAAGTATCATACATTATACATAGATAAAATTGCTAACACTAGGGGGTAGTCCCTGAATCTTCTTCATGTTCACACAATCTCTTGCGTAACACAGCCACAAGAGGAAGCAAAAGGAAAATGAAAAAAATAGTAACACTGATGATTGTATCAGTAATACCAGATTTCAAGTAATTTTATAGAGATGCCATGGCGAGATCAATGGGGCTTTGAAGCGGATTCTAAGGGTTCTCCAGGCTTTCCTTGGGAATAAAACTACATTTCTTTGTTTTTGTTTAATTGAATCCATAGAGCTATTAAGTAGTAGAATCACTGTCTTACCTTATGGAATTATGATAATAAGGCCCCTCAGCAAAATGATTATTTCATCACTTATCTCAGATGACGAGAATTTATTACCCTTTTAATATTTTGCAACTGTGTATTACAAAACTGCTGCTGTTCAATCCCAGCAGTTATAAGCATGAAACAGCAGATTTTGATTTTTTTAAATATTGCTTGTTATGTAGGGGTACAAACTGATTTTTTCTGAGACCTATTCAACCAATAACAAAAGTAAGAGCCCAGAAATGACCAGAAACCTAACACATAGTGGCAGTGCTTCCAGCCAGTCCAGACAGTGCCTTTTTAGAGATACTACATGCTCATAAGGGTACAATATTCATCAGGAAACACAGTAATTCATTTGCAAAGGCTGAAGCAAAAGACCATTATTCTGCTTTCTGTAATCAAAAGGATATTTGAAGTTTTAATGATGTTATTTGGAACAAGAGCCTTTAACAGTAAAACCCATAATAAATGATGGAAACAACTAGGGTATGACTTAGTTCTTACAAGCAAAGAAATCCTACGTCAAAGTACTTTATGAAGAGCAATTATACAGTATGAAAACAGAAGTCTCTGAAGATGGCATGCAAAAACCAACAACTATGTGACTGATTTGCTTTTTTATATCTGTTAAAGACTAAACTAACACATGCACACATGTATTTGGGCACAGAGTGCATATAACCCAACAAAAAGTATCATCACCTTCTGCGTATACTGGGCAACTGCTAACAACCAGCAAGGGTCAGGAATGGAAAGAAAAACTAAATTCAATTTAACTGCATTGAGATTTATTTAAAATGCCAGTTGTAAGAATCCAGACATTCATGATGTTTTCTAGTCTCACATTCTTTGAACACCGACTCTCTGGTATCTTCTACTTTGTTGTTGTCCTAGTTTTGTCCAAGGACAGGGCTAATTTTTTGCAGTAGCTGTGATGGGGCAGAGCCTGGAGCCGTGTGGATGTGGTCGAGACATTGTGCTATTCAATACCATTGTATGTCATGGCTGGGCAGCAGGGGAAAGGGACTCTCTCTTGCTTCTCTGAAGAGGGGCCACTCCTTTTTCAGGGGAACAAGCAGCGAACAGAGTGGTGGGATAATGCTGGTCCCAACTGGAGGGCTTGTCCACCATTGTTTTTCACTGTCTTGAGCTTGAGGGAAAAATGTAGGCGTGGACGGTCTGTCCACTAGTTTGTTCACTGTCCTGGTTGGTGAGCAATTTTTGCCTATAAGTCATCCTCTTTTTGTTATCAACTTTGTTGCTCTTACTGTCTGTTTTCTTATCTCATTGCAGCTTCCAGTAAATTGTTCTTATCTAACTTAGTATGTCTGCCATTTGTCTCTCTCACTGGAGGGGATGGGAAGAGGGGAGCAGCTTGTGGTTTTTCACTATAGTGGGAGCACTACATTAAGGAATACAATTTTGCAACCATGACAGCTGTATTTTTATCCTATGAAAATGAGACATTCTACGGTGCAAATTTTCATCTAATAGTTGATGACAAAGATCTGTGCTGCCTATTCACAGGTATTTTCCTTCTGTGTTAGCCTAAAAGTTACTCCTCCTGTGAAGGGACATAGAAATCTTTTAGGTCCCTGAAATCAACATTTTCTACCTGTGTCACCTTTGTGAACGGTGTTTAGGTTTTGTCTTTAACATTCTTCCTTTTTAAGCAGTTGGAAACATGCAGAAGACAATTTGGGGACACTAAAACAGAAGTGGAAGTATCTCTCAAAAACCACATATGGTGAGAGGGACATTGTGTACTGCCCAATTCACATGTCAACATCTAACTTGGGAACTAGGATTAAATGAGATTTTTCAGAAACAACTGCACTTACTTAGAGAGTGCAAGGATGTAGACGCACAGAAAAAATTACTGTTAATATGAATGAAAGCAATCTATAGGTACTTTAAATTTAATCAATATACATTCATCCTTTTTTTTCTTATTGGTTTGAATTTTTCCATTTCTCAGATCCACCTCCAACATCCTTTGAAACTACAGTGCCCCAGACCCATTCTCAGGGTCTGCACATGCAAGAAGAAAAGGACATTACCTTCATCAAATGCTAATTCACCTGCCATGTTCTACTCTCTTGCACTGACATGTGTCATGAATAGGAGTTTGAGTTTCTTCAAAGGGAAGTGCTTTTAGTAAAAAATGCCGTATATGTCATTTCTATCATTTGAAAATCACATAAATTGACATGTATTTCAGGGGAAAACACTATTTTGAGTCTTACAGAGAGTAAAACTAGCTTTCTGTTCCATGAATAGAAGTTGATATAGAACAGGTTGAAAACATGTTTTGATACACTTACCTGTTACTGTAAGGCTCTGACAAAACTTGGATTTTCAAAGTTGCTCTGCCATTCTCATGGATTTAAAAGTACTTTAAAAATTACTTTGGCAGATTCTGAGATTCGCATTTCTACCTTTGTATATTTTATGGAATATGTGACTAAATTATACACACTTTTTAGATCAGAACTCCAAATTTTCAAAAGATAAGTAGCACTTCTCAGCATGAACATACTGAGAAACAGAGATGAAAATTAATATTAAATTGTTTGAAATGTCAATCTTCTGAGTGAGAAAAGCAGATACAGTTACAGTTTAATTGCTTGCTACCTTGTGCAGGAGAACAGAATAAAACAGAAATTGTTTATCTCAAACAAAATGTAAGGTGCAGGTCAGGGCACTTTCTTATGTGTGATATGCACGTCAGTGAAGTGAAAAGGCACATCCTTTGGCTGTTTTTTGTTTCTTTGGTGGTGGTGTTTTCGGTAGTCACACTGAATTTAGACTTTCCTGGGCCACCTCCACCAGATTTTGCAGCTTTTATGATTTGCACTCAGAATTTAATCTTAAGTAATACTGAATGTGAATACAAATAGACAAAACCTATAATAAAGACTTTAAGGTTTATAAATTTTAAAGCATTATATGGCATTATTTAAAACTATCCCATCATCTAGATGAGCTGTCATGGTGCAATACTGAAGAGGATTCTCTTGAAACCAGCATTTAAAATAGAAATGCAGACATTTTACAGGCATTGTCCCATAGTTTATTCTACTTCAAGGAATAGCTGACTTACAGTTGGGTTGTGGTTAGTATTTGTGAAGCATCTTGATCTTACTATGGTAGAGATGAAATGCTGTATGATTCTTTGACTTGGCATTACAAGGAAAAACAGATATGTGAAAGCAGTATCCTTCATTATCCTAGATTTGAGCTCGCATGCAGTTATTTCTGCTGTTTTCGGTGACAATGAAAAATTGTAGTGCTTTTTCACTACTTGCCCTTGCGAAGTCTACTGACCTAATTAAAGGGGAGCAGGACAGTACTTCGTATCACCAAACAACTTCTAAGACGGGATACCACTTCTCTACCTTCAGTCACACAGAAGTTGGCTGTTGAGTCTCTGGCTGCTTCTCTAGGTTCTCACAAAGGACCCATTACACTGTAAGATCAAACACTTTAGGTGATAGAGGTAAGTGAGATGAACACCTAGACGTGCCATTTTCTCTCTGCTGTTCAGAAGCCTACCTGACTACTTGAAACACCATTTTTTTCAGATGGTTCACGAACAGAGAAATCTCTCTAAATCCAGACAGGTGTACTTAGGCAAAAGGGAAGTTCAGACGTAGAAGAGTTAATCTAGTATTGAAAACGTTTGATCTTGACTTTGATACTAAAAATAAGAATTCAGTTTTACCAATGCTAGTTTTCCTCCTAAATCTCTTCATATGAGAATGTTATTTAATAAGAAACGACTGAGGCTGAAAATCTTTTCTAACCTCTGTAACTACCATGTCTGCTTGTCAGAAATGTATTTCAGAGAAACTAGAGCAAAAAGCAATGTGCAAGTGGCTTAAGGCGTATGAAAAGTCAACATCTCCTTGACATAAGGCCTTTACACTGCGGTGGAAAAAATACTTAACATTTAAATATTTATCAGTTTAAATTCTCAGCTTACTTATTTATATAACACTAGAAATCAGGGAGTCCAGATGTTGTCATATAGGTGTTATAAAACATCAAAGTTTAATTATGCATTTACTAATTCAACTAACATTTTTCTCTTAATTGATACAGAGCAAGAAGCACCAGTTATTAATGCATGACAATATGCTTAATTTCGTAAATCAGCTTCCTCAACTTGTTGACGACAGCCTGTTCTCATTCAGGTATCTATTTATTGCTTTGCACAGCTCAACTATCAAACACAAAAACTGAAGTGCAATAAAAATGGACACAAATTAAACAAATTGCAGCATATATTATGTTTACACCTTCTTCTGAACAAATGTACCAATTTCTGATTAGTGCTTTCTGGCATCTTCTGCACTGCAAATTTATGTCAATTTAACATTTCAGTGACTAAGATACTTTAAAAGTCAATTAAAAATTCAATTAAAAAATTCAGTGTCTCTCAGATCCTTGCAGATGCCTGTGTGAGAAATTCAAAAATGCTAACATCTAAAAATGAGAAAATACTGCATGTAGGTAATCCTAAGTGGGATGAAAGCTGCATATTTGATTCAATCATCTCCCAACACATCCCCATATTCTCTATCAATGTACGTTACTAGGACTTAGCTGCTGTTCTTGCAAGTACAAAACTGAGCACTCTTTTCACTTGGATTTATTAGTAATCCTGAAACAAAATGCGACCATGTTCTAAGACAGGAGGACCCCATGTAGCTGTTTATACACCAGAAGAGACATCTTCTGCTGTGAGAATGCAAATACTTGTTTCTGATGTGTTTTCAGCCTCACAGCTGAAAAGCAATCTTTCCAAATGTCGATATCACACTTTGAAATAACATACCTGACCTATCTATGAGTGCTAAGCCAGTCAAGGCGACCTTGTAAGGTTCCTTCCAACATGAATTATTCTGCAAATCTGACAATTCATTAGAGTCGTGAACTCTGATAAATCTTTCAGTCAAACTTTCTCAAGTTTAACAATAAAACTTTGAAGCAAACACCAGATATTCCAGGCACACAAACAGACCCACATTGCTCATGAGATCACAAGACATACACGCCTTAGATTTTTTTTATCACTAAACAGCGGTGATATGGTAATACGGGGTGAGATCCATTTGATCACATTTTAGATAAAATAACTCACTTTCTTTGAGTCTCTCTCAGTCACCTATAAGGAAGTCTAATACAGGTACTTTAGACGAAGGTTAGCAAGGTTAAGCATTTTCTGGTGCTCATTAACAATTTAATTGATATGCTATCTTTGAATTGTGTATGTATCTTATAACTGCATTACCGACAGATGAGTAGTGAATAGAGGATAATTCAATACTGACACCCTGTAGCTCCCAACTCAGTAATAATTACTTAAAAATGACTCCTGCTACGGGCTCTGTTTCAAGACCTCATTCAAAACCTTGTGAAGGCAGAAGAAATTGTACCACTAGCTTTACTTATCTGAATCAAGCTTTTACAGCAACAATCACAAAAAGGATGTGTTACGTATTACAACACTTGACTTATCCCATCAAACTCCCTAAAATCTAGAGCCCTGAATAGACACTTGGATTCACCACACATTTTATGGGCAGAGATACATAAAGATACATAAAGACTTGTTTTCTACACAGTACAAGAAGTCAACAAAAACCTTTAGGTGGAACTGTCCCCCTGTTTTTCAAGGGTGAGTGATCAAAATAGTGTGGCTTGAAAAAAACCCCAAACTTTTATTTAACCACAAAAATGCAGGCCAGGAGGCCAAGAGGAAGAATGGCTCTTTTCAATTACCAGCACAATACTTCTCTTAATCAACATTGACCCAGAACAGCATTAGAAACCATTGACAGGAAAAAACGAAACTGATAGAAAGACTTGAAGCACAAAACTGTTTTATGCATTTTACCTCCAGCTCTGCATTCACTTCAAAGCCTGTACCCTGTGGACTTACCACTAAACACTGTGACAGGCAGTGCTAATACATGTTCCAAATTTTACTTCGAGAGGACAAATCCTATATTGTACATATTCTGCTGTACGTGAATAGTGACAAATTTCTCATTTGGGGCAGCTTGAAAAATCAGCTTAACTCTTCTGAAAAACTATCTATTGCACTTTAAAATGTCACAATAATTGCCATTTAAAATAAAAGGTAAATGCTGTGCATATACAAGAACAAGGAAAATGCAAATTTTGTGGATAGAGAGCCATCCTTTAAAAATTTCATGGGGACAGTCTGCAACTGCTTGTGTAGGTAGAATAACAAGTCACATAGTTTTCAATTAACGGTACAATTCATAATCTCTTTTGTTAAAGAGGTCATGGATAGCAGCAGAGAAGAAAAATGCTGCCTGTCTTTCAGAGAAAAGAGATGAAGCTGGCTTGTTTGGAAAGCCTTCTCACATGCAGAGTGGGTAGAAGGAATAGCAAGAAGGGAGGCTGCTGCACCAGTGCTGGTTGGGAAACTCCCAAGGAAGAAAAGAGAGTTCATCTACAGTAGGACATAACACTACAGTGCAGGCTCAGGTAACTCATAGAAAGCTCCCCAAAAGTTCAGATGATGGCGTGGAAGGTGTTCGAATCAGAAAGCCACCGAAGATTGCTGGGGCAGACTGCAAGGAAACAATTCATTCTGCAAAGATGCTATTTACAGGAGACGGGTTTACTTTTAAGTTTTTCTGCTCCACCCAGCTGATCCAAGTTTCCTCTATTTAAAGAAAAACCTGTTATATTAAGTTGGCAATTTCTGATACTATTCCAACAAAATGTGGCTTTAGAGAACAAAAGTCTGTAGGCACGCTCACTGTAGGGTAAACAGTGGGACACCTCTGGTGTGAGGTGTTGGCCTGACCGGCTCTGCTGGAAGCACTAGGTCTGCAGGTAATCCTTCAGTTAAAATTTGCGTTCCCAGGGGAAAGAGCATTATGTCATATCCTCAAACTAAGGCACCTGTATAGCCCTGAGGAACACAGAAGGGTGGGTTTGTTATTCTACTTTCCCCTTGTGGATGTTACAGGCCTGGGTGCAGAGAGATTTCAGCTTCCTGACAGGCGTCTGTGTGAAAGCAAGGCTTTCTCAAGGACACTGCAGGAAAACAATTCAGAAGTATTGTAAACTACGGTCTTGTTATGAGACCAAAGAAGAAAATATATGAGGTAAGAGTTACTGGGTCCAGCCAATCCCTCTGGGGGGTGGTTGGTCAGTTATCCAATAACCTTATGTCAGTCCAGCATGCTAAAGTATATAAGCACCTTTGCAAATTAATAAAGTGTCGGTTTTTTCATCTACATAAAACCGTCCGTGTCATTACTCACTGGACATCTGCTCACTAGCGACACCCCTCCTCCCCGTTTTTTCCTGAGAGAAAGGGAAAGATGAAGAAGAAGGAAAGAACATGGGGATGGCATAACTGCAGA
Organism: Atrichornis clamosus; assembly: GCA_013400975.1. Lineage (NCBI taxonomy): Eukaryota > Metazoa > Chordata > Aves > Passeriformes > Menuridae > Atrichornis > Atrichornis clamosus. The sequence continues at coordinate 112,657 of WBMZ01009046.1, forward strand.
GGTCATCAATATAGCTTTTAGAGGACCTGTGGAATAGAAGTGATTTTCTTCTAAGTGAACAGTCAAAAATAAATAAAAGTGATTTTTGGTCAACTCAATGGCATCTAGTAGGGCTGGGGGTAGAAGCTAATGGACCTGTGGAGAGGCTTAGCAGGGACAGAACCTGCTTCAAGGAAAGAAAAGAAGCCTTCCAAAATGCTTACTGAGCACATGAAAAGAAGCAGGAAATTGCTGGGGTACCAGAGGGACACAGCGCTGTTTTGAAGCCCTGACCACTGAAACCAAGGAAGAACAAAACAGGCAATAGCAGCAGTGAGTCTTTCCCTCAGCTGTTGCACTGCTGGAAGGGAGACAAGGCTGAGAAACCTTTCCTTCACATGCACTCTTGGGAAGCAACAAAGAGCGTGATTGTTTTATGCAGACAAGGGTCCTGAAAGTCAAATGAAAATGAACGTGGTCTGACCTGTGACCAGGAATGCACCTGGGCAGTATGCTCATGGAGGGAAAAACTGGGTGCTACATTATTTATACCAGCACTAAGTAGCCCAGGTCTACCATGGTTTTGTTTGAGTGCAGTTTAATTTTGGGAAGGAGAAAGACAAATATGTCTGCTGTCTTGGCCAAGGGACACACGGCACATTGCAATGAAGAAGGAGAAAAAAGAGGGTCCTTTTAAACACACGGAACATGCCTGAAATGAAACCCAAGACGAAGACCTCACTATAAATACAGAAAATGTTGCTATAGGGATGACTCAGATAAATTATAAGAGAAGCCTCACACCAACCTTTAGCAATATAACAAAACAGTTGATAGATTTGTGTGAAAAACAAAACAGATTGGTCAATTCAATGAAGTCTAGTATGAAACTTCCGGCCATTTGAGAAAAGGGTCTTTTTGTTTGTTTTGTAGCACAGTACAGGTGAGTCTGGATTTTAGCAAGCTTTCCTATGTATTTTCCAGGTGCCTCAACAGTGATTTATGGGCTGCTAGGCAGCAGTAGAATTAAATATATTATTCTCTAGCACATTTCAGTAAAAAATCATCAGCCAGGAATGGAATGACAGCACCACTGAAAAGAAAGCTTCATATAGGCATTAAAAAACCCCCAACCAACTCAATTCTAGCTATGTAACTTTACTATATATAGAGTTGGAAAATTCTCCTTTAAAAAAGGTTATCTTATGGGGGAAATTCCAGCTTGTGAGGTAGAGTTTGTCACCACAGGAATGTGATGCACAAACAAAAATCATAATGAGAAAAAATAAATAGCATGTTGATTCCAGTTAGGCAGAAAGATGCTTGAGCAACTACCCTGATAAAGCAAGACCCTCTTGAGTCTTCCTTTCCATAACAACAGCTAAGGCATCCTGCAATATGCGGAACTGCAATATCACAAAAATGGATGGCCTACCACATGATGTTTAGCGTTTCTAAAAGTCAGCTCTATCACAGGCCCTATTTGCTAAAAAATACTCAGGAACAAGAGCAGTAATGACCACTATTAGTGTTTCTTTGAAGTTCAGTGATGAAAGTCAAAGAAATGAACATAAAAAGTTCACAGCTGAAATGGTTCAAGAATTATAGTTGTTACTCCCCTATCATATTGGCATGTTTGGACCTTTTTAAGCTGCAGCAAATTAGTATTGCAATTATGAAGTACAGAATAACCCTACAAATAACATACATCAGAACAGCACTATACAGTTATTACTAGGTGGCTACATAAATAAATTTATTAGTTATTGTTTTCAACAGACTTTTCCCACCTTTTTAAAATTCATCTTTGCTTTTATCACATGGTCCTCAAGAATTCAATAAATATTAAAATGTTGGGGTTGTGCAAATTTACTATCCATAATTTGCCCAGTATTTTGAATGGCACATCAGATTAAGACAGTTCAATTCCACATGTATAGTCTTACATTCCTAAATGAAATTTGCAGATTTGGGAACATTAGTACAATATGTGAGAGGAGTGATGGCCTTGTTTTAACAACTCTCAGAGAACTGCTGCAATGAAGCATTACCCCTAAAACACCACTGGATACAAATAATAAACATTATTATCATAGTATCTATTTGTGGAATTCTGTAATTAAAAACAGAGAAGGAGAAGTATGCTGTAATGATAACAAACCAACAAGTTAGCAAAAATGAACAGAAGATATGCTCTTAATGTACAGAACAGAAATAATTTTATCATGACTGTTGAAATAGTTATAAATCAAGGACGTGATTATTTAACCAAGACAGAACATAAAAGTTAAACGACCCATGATGTTTGGAAGAATTTCAGCTAAAAAAACCCCACCAAAAGCCTAAACAAAATAAAAAAGTTCTAAACCCCTGTGTCCTCACCATATGTTCAGAATTCAGGGACAATAATGATTTACATAAGTTATTGTCCTTTTTCTTAACTACATATTTGTGGATCAAGAATCAATCAGTTCTCTTGTTGGAGCTACTAATCTGTCCAGTAAACTCCTGTAACCATCTTAAAATTTTTATGATTTGTCACTTCATGACTCCAAAGTTACTTGCAATAGGTAATCTGAGGATCAGGAGTGGGTGTTCTACTTAGATCCTTGATCTGGGAAATGCAAGTGCTACTGCCAGCCTAGGAAGGAAGCGCTAAAGCAGAACAAAGCCATTGCTTTCTTACAGAGTTTACAGCATGAGAGATCAAGAAACATTGCATAATGTTTAATTAATTTAACAATTCCTTGATATATACTAGCAAGTTGTCACATAAAATCTGAAAATGACACACTAGAGAAAGAATTAAAGAAATTGTTCTAGAAATGTGAGAATAATTTCCATTGTGCTCATTCTACTGCAAACTGGAAAAAAAAAAATCCCCAAACCCGCAGAATATATAAATTGTTTGGAAAGAACATACCTATTAACTCCTTATTTCTGACATCTAAGGCCATGTTTCGTAAAGCTGTAGCAACTGCACATACCACCCGGTCATTGTCTATCCGAAGCAGTTCCACCAGTATGGGCAATCCTTTTTCTTTGCGGACGGCAGCACGGATGTACACTGACCACTGCAAAGACACATGGCAGAGTGGGAACAAAGTCAGGAACCCACCAGAGAAAGCGAGGCATCTGAGCTTATAAGAGTAAGGGCTAACAGAAGCATGTCCCCTCAAAAGAGGGGAAATAATTGCATTTATGACGGTAGACAGCCACTTGATTTGGCAATCTGCACTGATCTTTTTTATGGTGACAGAGAAATTAAATGATGAATTGACTTTACTCCCAGCACACCTGGTTACATTTTTACAGCCCAAGTCTGCAGACAACTTACTCTGCATCAGCGTTTTGTATGCAACATGTAATGATACTTGTTTAATGCTAAACCAACAACATTTATATTACAAACTATGTATTACACAGCAAGTTCAAGAGGTCTGAGTATTTCTTTGTTGTTATCATAAGAATTATTTAGTCTACAAATATGAAAATGCTGTTACCATTTCTCTTGTGATTGTTAACTTGTTCAGAAGGAAAGCTGAGAACAACTGTGTGTCTGGTTTTGGCAGCTGCAGTGATCCTAACGAATACTATTGTACATTGAGGTGCTAAAGATTCCCTCAAGAGCTGACCTGCGGGTGGTGTGGGCCTGTGGTGTGCCTGGCTGCAGGTATCCCGTGGCTGCAGGATAAATCCAGTGGCTGATTCTCTCAGAAAAGCCCATAGACATCTCCTGTGTAACCAGTGGTTATGACACCACTGGTGTGGCCTTGTCTTTACACCAAAGCAAGCAGTGTGTTCTCATGTAAACATTCTTTTTATTTGACAGTAGGAATGACAGAGTTGTTTACTTCTAAGAAATCCTTTAGGAGCTCTAAAGATTATCATGCCAGTGAACAAGGGATCTGTGCAGTGTGCTGTAACTAGGAGGTCCATCCAATGCTGCACAAGTTGGAGTTTCAGCACAAGGGATGAAAGATTAGCTACATTATCCTCTTTTCTATTCCACTGTTATCTCCAGCACTTGCAAAACATGTAAACAAGACTGCAGCTCTGACTTTGTGGGTTTAAAATATATGGGTATTGCCAAATTCAAGATGTTTGGACACCTGCAGAATGTGCAGATCTCCTCAGAATGGCTCACTTCAAAACAAGCTATGCCTAGGCACACATTCCTTCCCACGTCATGATCTCTTCTCTGGAATTTTCATAAAGTTCCCATTCATGCTGCTTGTACTGACAGTTGAAAGAAAATTACTGAAGCAGAGCATCTCCTTCCTTTCAGTGCTATGGCATGGACGCTTATCTTGCCATTGTACCTGGAAGGTAAAGACAAATTCTGGAAGGCCTTTGCTTTTGAAATATTTCAAATATTTCAGAAACCAGGATGACGAGCCTTAGGATTTTCTGATCATGATGACCCCTCTCTTTTGACAAACCTTTCTTAAGGAACAGTTAGGTCACACTGTAAAGAGTAATTACATTGCAACAGCATTACTCCACGAGAAAAGAACAAAAACAAAGTATTAGAAAAAGGTGACCACATTCACTGTCAGCAGACCATGCTTAACCCCTGCATATGGCCTCTACTTACCACAGCTGGAGCACTGGAGTGCTTTAAAAGCATCTGTTTATGAAATAGATACATGCCCCGAATAGCAAAACATGGAATATGCATTTATGATAAGAACAATAGATTCAGAGATAGACAAGAACTGCAATGGTGCAATATCTTGAGTGCAAATTCATTCCAGGAGGTATAATTCAGGGAAAATTGGGAAAAAGGAAAAGAAACCAGCATTTAATGAATATTGTTTTATTAATTCTCCTCTGTAGTAACTATGCATAACAAAAGCCAGCTGGCTGGACCTTGCTGCAGATAAAAGTGATAATGGTTATGATAAGCTTCCTCGTCCGTTAAGAGAGACAAGGGATTCTCAGCATCACTGAGCACAATAATGTGTCGAAAACGTAGATGTGCTGTCATTTTCTGCAGCAAAGCAAACAACTCTTAGATCAGAGAAGTGGTAGCAGGACTCTTGGTTGATCTTATTCTGTGCTCTCTGTTCCAGTCTCTCCTGTAGAACCAGTGTGTAGGATGATCATCAGACAAAAAAGCTAAAACACATTTTAAGGATCAATGAATTTAACAGAAAGTGTTTTCTGAAAAATAATTTCTTTCCTATACCTTGATTTTAATGGGATATTCAATATAAAGGATGCTATGAAAACAGCAAACAAATATTTCCAACTTTCCTGTTTTAATAAATATGTATTTACTTGCCAGTTGAGAACATTCTCACCTGTAGCTGGGAAATGAGCAATACCATTTTGCACTTAAAAAATATTGTATTTTGTACTTACAAAATGCTGTATTTTATACATCTCTCCCAGGGGAGGCCTCTGTTGTGTCTGCTGTGATTACAGGGTGAGTGCCAGAGCAAGGGTTCTAGGCAGTAGTGAGAATATTTTGAGAAAGGAGTGAGTCTGTCTGGTGGAGGTGAGAGTTCAAGCTAGCAGACAATATTCTGAAAGATGCTGTTGTTCACTGCAGAAGTACATCACATCACGGATGTAGCGTCTCCAAAATGGATGACACGGGCAATCAGTGGGGGTGTTTGTTTTCAGGAAAAAAGTTTATCTATGTCTGTACAATACCAGAGAGAATCTAAAATGATCCTTTAGATTATTCACTATGTTTTAAAAACTTCCATACTAAAACCTCAGTAAACAGTTCTCCTTTGATTTTTTTTTTAGTCAGCTACCAAGGGAAAACACAAGCACTTTTTTAATGAAACCAGGTTTGCAACAGGCTTCTTGGGATGTAGTATTTTTATCATCCATTCCAACCCAAAAGTTTAAAAGCAACAAATTAGGGAATGTTTTGCTTTTAACCCCAGGGAGAGTAGGAGACATTGTAGGAGAAACACAGAAATAAGTCAGAATGAAAAATAAGAGAAAATATAAATCTCCTTGCTCAATAAATGGCATGCAAGCCTTCAGGATCTGTAATGATCTCAATTAATTTGATCACAACAGTAAAAACAAAGCTCCAAAATTTTCACAGGGGAAGAATCCAGATATAATGATTTACAGATGCACATATGCACACATACACACAAAAGAATGGAAGAACTACAGAAAAGTATGCACGAAACTTCTCTCCTCTCCCTCCCAAGCTGCCTTTTTCCAGAGGAACTCATCCACTTTGGGAAAAGTTCAGACTCCTCAGTGTGTGATTTGCTATCATTTCATCTGGTGTTTCAAGTCATGATCCTCAGGCAGAAAGAGAGAAATGCCTATTAATTGTTTCAACAGTCTCTAGAGAACTTTCCATGTGGGAAGTGGTAAGAACTGTCTGGTTCTCTTTCCTTAAGCTGCCAATTAGGACAAGTCTCTGCAAGCAATTACGCTGTGCTGTGTGGATTTCAGGAAAGCTCAAATTGAGATGCCTCAAAAGACTTTTATTCTTGCCGAGAATGGAAAAATTGAGGCGTTCTTGTGTATACTGCTGATCCTTGCGTTTGCCTAAAGCCATCATGGAATGTGCCTGCATTTCCACATTGCGGGTCAATTGCTAATATGAGTTCAGTGAAGTATAAAAGTGAAGAGATGAAAAATCATAAAAAAGAAAACAGTCAAAGGGTTTGTTGCCTATCAGTAAGTAAATGAGGCACTCTGCCAATATACTTAATCATCCTGTTACTCCACAAATCAGTGGCAGTGTCAATGATCAAGTAACTGTTCAGTTTGTAAAGTGAAAGTATTCCTATGGGAACATCAAACACTTTAGCAGGAACAAGAAGCTAGAAAATAAAATAAAATAATTATTGTTGCATCAGATTGAAGCTAAATTATCAGAGACAAGCACAGGAGCCACAATATGTGTATGAATACACTCTACCGATAATGGCATTTGGGGGGCATAACTACCATACATCACTTTGAAGGTGCAAAGTAGAGCTCTATGTCCACTTTCATTAGTAGTTGCCTTTTTATTTTTATCACAGTAATTAGGCAGCAAAATATAGTAACCCTGAAAATAATGTTTTTGTTTGCCAGTTATTATTGAAAAGGACCATTTGCAGAGCTGAATGCCTCTAGGGATTAAGATTATATTGGGCTGAAACTCAACAGAACAGTTGAATCTAGACAAAACCCACTTACATTTTTCAGAAAAATTGAAAAGCATTTAGTCAGTTAACTCCTTTCAGTGTTTCATTTGATTTTCTTTATTCCCCTATGAAGCACCAACACAAGAGACCAAACTGAACACTGAAGAAATTTCCAGCATAAAATGAAAACCAAAAAACCTACTGAAATAAATACCCCCCAAAATCCGCAAGAAATACCAGCTGTAGACACTTTATATTTTGAATGGATTCACTTTCCTACCATTGACATCAGTGTTATTGAAGTATCTCCAGAATATTTAATCACATACTTCAGTTTTGACTTCTTCAGATTTTGCATTGCATTGGTACAGTTCCACACTGTGACCCAAAGACTACTGAGTTATTGAATATTAAAGGGAACTGCTGAGATGTAAACTACAACACGAAAGCTAAATCAGGGCAGCAGGCATGACAAAGAAAAGTAAATTACCGAGAGTAACAGAAGATTAGAGAGACTCAAGGTCTGCTAGGAAAGGTGTAGAAAGAGTCCATCTGCTAACAGTAGTGAAACAAGAGCTCATGGAAGAGAACTGCATGCTGAATAATCAAAGATCAATGAGTAATCAAAGACTAATATTCCTCTCTGCCTCATCAGAGTCAATGTAATATATGTATCGGGACAATTGAAAATATTTTTATATTCAAAAATTACAGATCTACTTTACTCAAATAACTGTACTGGGATCCCTAAGCAGTCACACCACCTGACAGAGAGCAAGGCTCTGAAATCTTGGTTATTTTTCTGAAGTTTCTGAAGAGAGCAGAAAGAGAGTTCCCAAGGACTTTCTCTTCCCTGACTGCAGTGTTTTCTTCTCAGAAATGGTCCTATCTTGTACACTGCCAGTAAGTTCTCTACATCTTTGTGGTGGGACGAGAGAAAATTATTAACTGGTTACTCTTCTCTTGCTCCACAGCCTTAGCCAAGCTTAAAGAGAAAGGAAAAAAATCCAGTGGGTGAAGATATACAGTTAAATAAATATACTAGAGAAAAATAAAAAAGTGTTAACAGAAATTATCTTAAATAGGAAGGTAAAGTTGCTAAGAAACTGCCCTTGTACCTCATAACTCTTGGTTTTGCAGTACAAGCATGCACTGTATATCCAAAATGGTGTGAGAATCTTTACAAGCAGTTTTCCAAACTTTGTAACTAACATAATTAAAAAAGAAAAGCTTGGAGACAGAAGCGACACATCTCATGGGACGCAAACTGCTTATAGTAAGGGATTACTTCCATGAGCTGCTGTGCTCCCATTCCACATAGAGATGTCCATGTTGATTTCCTCATGATGTCTGTAATACAAGTGTTTGCAGAAGCAGGTCTTGCTTCTAGAATATTGTCCTGCCCCTTCAATTCTGTCTTCCTTTCTACAGAGTCAATACATTTCCCTTTAATAATTGATGCTGCTTCATCTATGAGCAGTTCCTACCCAGGTAAGAACTCCTGACAGAATAAAGCATTGGTTATTTAAAAAGTTTGCCTTTGTTGATTATGTAATGTGTTATAAGTGGTCTTCTCCATCCTATCACATAAAGATTCATAATACTACTATTTTGGAGAAAATAAAAGTAAGTCTTCTCACTGTAATCCAAAAAACTTTCTCCTGAAACAGCCAGATGAAAGCCCAGAGAGTTAATATGTAAATAACTAGAGTCATCAGAAAAGTCTGGCAAGGAATCCACAATATGTCCTTGCCTGATAAGAAAAGATTGATAACCTAGATGTCTGCTGCTTTAGAAAATAATTACTCATTACCTTCAAGTGTCTGGATGGTAAGGAGTTTGAAACTCGTCTCATACTACTCTTTGAAGCAGCTGCATTGACCTTGTGTCTAAATTGGTCTCTTTTATGTTTTCCTTATCTAATAATTTACTAATTGGAGCTCTTGCTCCCATGAGAGTGAGATTTCTCTAGGATGGAATTAACAAAATAAATACAGTTGCTTGTCTAAGGAACAAAGACCAAGATAGCATCTAGCCTACCTCAAGAGATCAGGCCAATGACCCATAAACCCCATCCACATGGGTATTGTACCTGTATATTGGGATCAAAGGCAGGGACATTCAGTTGTCTAACCAAAGAGCCTTCTCATTCCCTGCTGAGTATGATCAAACATGGAACAGAAAGGAAAGGAGCTAGGAAGTACCAGCCAAGGAATGCCACAGTCTCACGAGACTGGTATCGACTTAAACAGAGCAGCACTTGTTCCTCAAGTTACAGAATGAAAGGATTAAGTGAGGAGGATCAGCCGAACTGCGACCTTGGACTTTCAGAGCCCGAACTTTGGGCTGTTTAGGAGACTGGTTAACAGAGTCCCTTGGGAGACAGTCCTGAAGGGCTAAGAAGTCCAGCAAGACATTCTTCAAGTAGGAAATCTTAAAAGCTTGTTCCTGTTGTTGACAGGTACAAGTCATTCCTTTGTGTTAAAAGATGGTGGGGAAGGCCACCAGCCTGTCTGAAAAAGAGCTTTCGCTGGAGTTCAGGACAAAATGAGGAGAGTTTTTCGTCTTTGGAAGAAGGCAGCTCAGGAGGCCTAAGGATGCTGTGAGGTTGAACGGAGAAAAACAGAAGGGCCAAAGCCCAGCAAGAACTTAATCCGGCTACTGCTGTAAAAGACAACAAAGAATGTTTCTATAAATACAGCAGTAACAAGAGGAGGGCTAAGGAGAATCTCAATCCTTTATTGGATGCAGGGGGAAACACAGTGACAGAGGATGAGGAAAAGGCTGAGGTACACAATGCCTCCTGCTCTTGGGTCACACCAACCCCAGGCAGCGCCACAGGCTGCAGAGGGCACTGGAAAGCGGCCGAGCAGAAAAGGACCTGGGGGTGCTGGTTGTCAGTGGCTGAACATGAGCCAGGGTGTGCCCAGGTGGCCAAGAATGCCAATGGTATCCTGGACTGCATCAGCAATAGTGTGGAAAATGATGCTGGCCATCCTGTCACTAAAGCAGCTAAGGGAAGTTTGTAAAGCCTGTAAGGTAACTGAGGCAGAAGACTGGGTGCACAGAAGGGACTTACCAAGGCCCAGAGCAGGTGTGCCACCTGTTCTATTTCTGCCAGCAGAAATATAGTACATCTTGCTTCCTGATTTTGAAAGATAGGTATTACCTATGTAAGTTGTGATGGTATTTTAAAACAGAACAGGACCATATGAATGAAGAAATTATTTTTAAGGGTTTGACAAATCTGAGGAAATGCTACTTGTAGTGACAACACTGTTTTATCAACTGTATGTAATAGAAAAGATAATATTGTAGGACTAGATGTAATGGGCAATAACTGAAACACAGGAGTTCTGCACAACAGCAGGAATTGCTTTCTCACTGTGAGGGTGACCGAGTACTGGCACAGGTTGCCCAGAGAGGTTGTGGAGTTTCCACCCTTGGAGACATTCAGAAAACCATCTGGACATGGTCCTAGGCAATGCCTCTGGCTGGCCTTGCTTAAGCAGGACATTGGACCAGATGACCTCCAGAGGTCCCTGCCAACCTCAGCTCCTTCGCAGTTCCATGAGTTCAACAGGTTCTATGAGAGCAACAGATCTTGCAGTATTTTGGTAATGTCTCTGGCAGATAAAACTGACATAGCCTAAATTCAGCTGTCAGATACACAGAGACAGACACAGTAACAAACAGATATCCTAATATTTCCTTCCTTCCTGAAAGGGTAATTTTGTTCGGAAGGGACATAACCTTGGATTCTTGATATTGTTAACTCTAGGACATTTTGCATATAACTTTTTACATGCTCAGGAGATTTAATGCATTAATAGCCTACTGACCAAGGTGAAAATTAAAAAGAACTTTCCACTTTTATTCCCACCATCAGAGGAAAAGTACTGATGTCAGACCACATATAAAAAGATCATCTTTTACAGGATGACTCTTGTAATTTTAACCCATGTAATTTTTTTCAGTCCAAGGTATTAAAATAAAAAATGATATGAGGTTGCAGAAGGAACTTCTGGTTTGAAAGGTTATAGTGGGAGAGATTTCTTAATAAGCAGGCAATTGTCTTCAGAATATAGCTAAGTCAGCAAATATTTTTTTTATGATTTGTGCATTTTTGCACAAATTTGGTTAAACCAAAATTAAGTGGCAAAGAAAACTAAGAGAGCTCACAATGAAAGTCAACACCTAACGGGAAATAAAAAGTTTCCACTGCTTCCAAAGGCATGCCTCAAATCTTATTTGTTCAGGGAAAACTCCAGCTAAGATTGATGCGGAATGTGTTTCCCTAGTTTTTTATTTCATATTTCTAAGTAACTTTAAAATTAAAGTTTGTATTAAGTATAATTAGCAAAAGTCTGTTTTTTGAAAAAAAAAATCTGAAGAGTGGTAATGAAAGGAAGCAAAGCCAAATCCAGTGGCCATGCTTTTAACATGTTGCTCCTTTGGTCTGCAGAATGTTTAGAATACAGTGAAGTTACCACAGATATGATTTGATAGGACAAAATACTTTTGGAAGCAATGACTTCTCTAAAACAGAAGATGCCCCAGTCCTAGGGAGCAGCTGAGTCCTGCAGGAGGAGGTAGGTGTGTGCAGGTCTAGTGCTGACAAACTGCCAGGCAGCAGCACTGTGCTTGGAGTGTGGATTACTGGCAGCCACCAACCCTGTTGGAGGGGGGACAACCAGCGACCACCTGCTGGTGTCACAGGTCAATGAGCAAGGCAGCAGTCAGACCATAAGCAAAGTGGTACCCTGGCAGCGATGTGGAAAATGTTAATTTGTGCAATCTTCCCGGAAGACTTACATATTTGGCTGTCTCCATTGACAGTATTCCAGAAGGGCCATTCCTATTTTGCATAGATGTATAAAATAAACACATAAATAAAAAACGAGATCTTGGTGAGGATACGTGTGTAATTTTCCATGACAGAGATGGTTCTTCTCCTTCAGATTGCAATACCAGTGTCCTCCTTATGTAACAATATCTTGATGCAGAACAGTGAGATGAACAAATGTCCATGTTTATCTGAAACAGCCTCTTCCACAATGAGTTCTGCTTTGTATTTAAACTGTCAATCTTTTTCAGAACCAGAATACACCAAAGTGAAGAAACACAGTTGTGAACTATGTCAGATTAAATTTTCGCATTGCAAATATTCTTACTCATACCTCAAAGAAAGTATCCTCTTTTATTGATAAACTTTCATTTGGATCTGTTAATATATTTGTCACCAAGATGCTCCTTTTCTGATTTGTTATAGTCTGTGTTTGGTCTAATAATAACTGACCAAATATTTCATTAGTCTTTGCAAAAACTCCCATGTTTTACTTTGCAGATGGGTACTATATGTAAAGACTTTAGTTCAAAGTATTTCATTTTGACACAGAAAAATTGTATGTAAATGTAAGTCTGTCACACTTTTTTTCTTTTATGTTAGATTTGGCTTTACAAGGAATTCCTGCAACTGAAGCAGTGCTAAAAATGTCCTACAGATTATGTTTCACCATGTGCATGTGTTGATTTTATGTGTATGTATCACTGGGAAACTATATTCCCTGAAATAATGAAAACTTTCAGCTTTTCTGGGCTGTTAATCCTTAAAGCTACATACTACTGCTTTCTTTTTCTGCCTGAAATTCTCAAAAGTAGTCTGGGGGATTTAGACATGTATCATCTGTTAATTCTAGGGGCAGACATTTATCTAAATCCCCTACACAACTTTTTATTTTTTAAAAATTACTCAGGCTTCCTTTTATCTGCTCACTTTCCCTCTGTAATAGCATTGGCTAAGCACTGCCTGTGTTAAAAATATTACCTCTTGGTCACCCAAGAGGATTAGACAGCTTTGTACCACAGGAACCAAAAGGGTGAAACAGCTAGGAAAGAATTATGCAAGTGTGTCAACTGCATTATATTTTCTTCCAGAAGAGACTTTGGTAGTGTGTGAGCATGCCTGGTACACTGGGTGCCTCATACATTCTGTGATTCTTCTGGCATTAAAATAATGTTAATTGGAAAAAGCTCACAACTGCTATTGCTATTAATATTAATAGCAACGTTATTTGTCTTCATGCAGTTTGCTTTTTCTTTCAGTCCATCATAAAGTTCTTCTTGAACGATTTCAAGTAAAAAAAAAATTTCCATTCTTTATCCAATTACAGTTTTTTGGAGGAACTAAAAAAATTAAAATTTCCCTTAGGAATAACCTCTTCTTTTAAGAGTTTTCTATCTTTTATTTCAGTCATTTTATATCTAGACTGCAGCAGTAGAAAGGAGAGGTCAAAAGGTGGAAACATCAACGCTTATGTAATCCCCAAAGAGGATTACTCCCCTCACAAAAATGGCTAGTATGACATGTGAAATTAAGGATATTCATTCTGGGTCTGCACATCCCTTGTAATAGAATTGGAGAATCTTTAGAAAAATAGAGCAATATGAGAACAACCCAGCTTTTCCCATGGTATCAGCACAGATAGTATTAAAGTTCAAAATAGTTTTTCTAAGCCAGCACTTGCGAAAGAGGTCTGCAGAGCCTTCCTTCCTCTCCCTGTACACTTCTGCCAACTAAAGGATGACAGGTCTACAGATTTATTAGAAATGGGAGAAGGGACACCACTTGGATTTTAGCACTTCTATTAGCCCTGGCAAAAATGCATGCATTGTTTTCTCATTTGGACCAGGGCTACACCCATTCCCAGATAGAACACATTTATTGTGTTTCTCTGCCAGGATTACACAATCTGAAGTAGTCTACAGCCTGAGAATAATAAAAGCATAATGGTTTTCAGGCACAGTGTTTACACAGCACTTCATAGGACAAAAATCATGGAACAGGTACTTTGTTAAATTATTTTACATGCCACTGAATCCAACAAAGACATTTTAGAAATTTGGTGGAAAATAATTCTAAAAAAAAAAAAATTCATATGCCTTGGAAGAGCTAGTGAATGTGCCAACCCAACTTCCAATAAAACTTTACAGGAAAAAGAAAATTTCCTAGTGTCAGCGCTAACATTTCAAAATGAATGCCTAATTAAATTGGTATTTACATATCACATACGAATGCCCAACTGCTTAAAACCCAACAGGATACCTTCAGAGACATAACTTTGATCACTGCATTTCCCCATACATGAGTGTTTTCATTGTAAATGAGAAAAATTCCTGCTGAGAGTTAATTTAAAATCAATGCATTATAGTCACATCATAGGATTAGACGGTACTTTCACGCAATTAAACCAGTTTACCATTAGGACAGTAACAAAGGAATTGCCCTAAAAAGTAAACAAAGTTCAATGCTATCTTGAATTTTATTCATTTGTTCTAAACATAGAAGCATTTTCTTAATTTTTTTTACTCAACTTTGCAAATAATACAAGAAAGAAAAATGGATATTTTGAACATAATTGAAAAGTAAGATCAGTTGGAATAGAGTGCCTTGATTGCACATTTCCTTGCTTGTTTAATATATTTAATCATATTGTAGATGTATCTTAGTAACATCTTATTTTAAAAGAAAGTACATGCTGAGATTACTTATGTTGCTGTCACATCATTTATATTTTGCTCTGCTGTGCTCTGGTTTCTCCTGAGACAGAATGTCAACCAGTTTCTTCAGTGACAAAACAATATGGTTTCATTTGATTGCCACTGGTGGCATTTTTGGCTCATTTTTCATGGCTCTGTCATCTAGGTTCATAAAAAACTGCTTCCCCTCATTTGGATGTTGGTTTTCAGTGGCAATTTTTCATACTCGCTTGGCCGATGTGATCTTCACTGCTGTATGATGACATTTGCTATGATACAACTACCTAGGACTTAAAATACTATCTCAACTCTGACTGCAGATAGTTCTGTGAAAACAGAAGGTTATTCCATTACCAGAAGCAATTAGATACATTTATATCACCAACCTGCTTTCACCTGTAAGGTTCTTTCAGAATTGAAGAGGAAATACATATTGGGTTAATATTCCTACCTTCCAACTCCCAGCAGCCAAGTTCTGCAGTGCCCCTGCTGCCCCCTCCAGTGTGTCTGGATTTGAGCACTCAGAGAGAAGTGTGAGGTAGGGTTTGACTATTGAGGGGTGCCACAGCATCTGGATTCCTTTGGGTGGTTCTGCACAGTCTGGGAGAGGTCCTACGCCATCCCACTGTTGGAAAGTACAAATCAGATGGTCAGCAAGGAACAGTGAAATACACTTGAGAATTGCCTCAGTTGGAACTGTAACAGCTATGAAGGCATCTGCCCATAAACAGCTGTGCTCAATTTTTGCACATCATGTCATTCTTCATAGAGGAACAAAATTTCCTACTCAACATTCCTTATAGACGAGCTATAGGATTGGCAGAAATCCCAACATCTTAGTTCATGAACATAACAAAACCACTTTTCATGCACGTATTTTTTTTGTGTGGGAACAGAGGCCCAATGACCCTATCTTAAGAGACAAATCTAGAACTTGCATGGGAAGAAGAGATTTTCCTTTCACATCCTGCTCAGTTCTCCACATTCTTCTCATGAGGGGGAAAAACAACACAAAATGCTACTATGGAAAACTAAACCATGCATCAGGCCATGAGCTCTCCATTCCACGAAAGGCCCAAGTGTGACAAATCTTCCTCACTTGCACAACTTCTTCTGGCTTCTCACAAGCAGAGTGCAAGAGGAATTTGGCCAGCTGGCTATGTGGTCTGAGACTCGGATGCAGTTGGTAGAACCACCTCCCAGAAAACAGAACATTCCTCTCATCACATACAGTGTTTTGCCATGAAAAACAACCTGAGTCTGATATCCAAAATGTGCAATATCAAAACTTGGGCAACAAGTAGGTTATTGCACAAATCCACTCTTACCAGAAGTAAATACTTTATTCCAGGAGAACAGGGATTCACCTCTCCAGTGGAACACACAACACTTGCACCTACACATGAAACATCTTGAAAGAAAATGGACAGGGTTTTTTTTGCCTTTTAAACAAAAGCAAGATGTGGAATGCACTTTCAATAAAATTTTAAACAGGATTTCTACCTATATATTTATTATATATTTTGTTTTGTTTCGTACAGATAAAGGAATTTAAATAATTCATAGCCTTACAGCCACTGTTAAGAATAAACCTCAACTTTATATAAAAAATCTTTTCTAACACCTCTGACATGTCCACATTACCTAATACAATAAAAAGTAAACCATTAAGTGCCTTGGGTTAGAGATTACTGTGTCTGTATAAATAAAAAATCTGCATCGTAACACTAAACATCTACTACACATACAAAGATAGCATAAGACAAATTAACTCCTTGTTTAGATCTGCAACAGTTAATTTAACTAGTCGAAGAGCACAATAATACTTGCACTGGGAAAGACCTAGAATCTCTCATTTTCATGAAGTTTCAATCATAATTTTCTTTAAGATAACTTTAAAAATATACATCTATCTTAAGGGACAATCAATCAAGTCTTACCTAATAACAACTAACCCAATTTTAACAAGGTTTTGTGAAGTTAGTACCATTCAGAATGAAACCCACTATTTTTTTCTAAATTAAAGCAGAACAAAAACCTAAGTGGGAAGCTAGAGGGACCATTTAGTACATGTGAGCAGTTACCAAAAACCAGAAAGCTGCTCAGATATGAAACTCACTACACTGGACAGACATTACCATAGTATAAAAGAACTGGCATAGCAATACCCAGTGATGGTTGAGAAACTAGAGGACCAATCCCTTCTGGAGAAACAATGCCTTTAAATGACACTATAATAGGGCTGTGCCTTTGAAATTTTTAATACATTTCTGCCTTTAAACCAATAGATTGTTTTCACTGCATGTGACTCAGTTCTCCTTTTTCATCCTTTATAAATCACCACCCTTGCCAGAAATGAGTTCTTTTCAGCTCATAAAAAATACATTAATGCCTGCTTCTTATTTTAACTCTCAGAATTCAATCATTTACACTGTCAGATTTCTTTCTGAAAACAAATGAGAGACACATCTTACAGGTCAAACCTGGCCTCACACCAGGTTTAGGCTATGCACCTTAGTAAGTCCACTAATGAATGACTTGCGATGTCCAAGGGCACTAATTCAGGTCTTCACTTGCCTCATTCCAACTTGCACAAATTATGGATGCATTATACAATTGAAGAGTGTTTGCACAGGGTGTTTACTATATTATTTCAAGGACAAAGTATATAAAATGCATCAAATGTATCAGATTTACCCAATAATTTTTTTTTGTGCATATATGGGAGTATAGATTTCTTTTTTTATACTCGGGTATTTGCACTCTTATAATCCCAAGGACTACTGAAAATCAGCTGATATAAATAGAGCTGTATATATATGTTCATGCTGTGCTGGTACATGTAAAGCATTAGAAATGATCTAGCAGATAAATTAATATTTAATGTTGTTTTGCCATTCTGCCCAGTAATGAGAAAACATTAAAAAAACCCCAAGTGAGACAAATTACTGCATTTCCCTGCCCTTCTTGCAACTCACTTTTAGCATGATTGCATTAATTTATCACCAACTGTGAGAAAGGACCTTTTTGTAAAGACACTGTGCTGCCTCAGAGTCTGTGTAATGATGATGAAAACCTCTGGTACCACACCTGCATGTGCAGTGAAGGCACAGGAAATTCAGTGACGCTGGAAAATGTCCTGCATTGTTCTTCAGATGGGGTGTGTGTGCTCAGAGCAGCTGAGTGGCGTGCACAGGGAGAGTGTCACTGCCAACCATGCTGTGCGGGTTTTGGCTGGGGTGGAGTTAATTATCTTCACAGTAGGAGGTACGGGGGGTATGTTTTCGATTTGTGTTGGAAACAGTGTTGATAACTCAGGGATGTTTTAGTCGCTGCTGAGTAACGCTGACACAGTGTCAAGGCCTTTTCTGCTCCTCACCGCACCCCATCAGCAAAGAGAACGGGATGCACGGAGTTGGGAGGGGACACAGTCAGGACAGCTGCCTCCAACTGACCAACGGGATATTCCATACAACATGGTGTCATGCTCAGAATATAAAGCTGGGGGAAGAGGAAGAAGTGAGGACTTTTGGAGTGATGCCATTTGTCTTCCTAAATCACCTTTATATGTGATGGAGCCCTGCTTTCCTGGGGATGGTTTATGGGAAGCGGTGAATGAATTCCTTCCATTGCTTTGTTTGCATGCACGTGTTTTGCATTCCCCATTAAACTGTCTTTATCTCAACCCACGAGTTTTCTCACTTTTACTCTTCTGATCCTCGCCCCCACCCCACTGAGTGAGGGGTTGTGTGGGTTTAGCTGCAGGCTGGGGTTAAACCACTACACCTGCTGTGCCGGAGGCAAGCCTCTTCACGGTAGGCCTTAGTGGCTTCTGGTGTCTTTCGTGAAGCTGAGACCAGTGCCTGCAGCTGTATGTCCCAACTGTTGCAGGGCATGGAGAACTGACGCAGGCCAGAAAATAAGCTATTGCAAAGATTTTCAGCATATTCAGTCATTTATTTTGTATTTCATAAATATAAACATCCATTGCCTGAGCAAAAAAAAAATATTTTCCCCAAACTGGTACTAGAGTCCATCTGCAATGGTGGTTAAGGCATGGCAGAAGTTGCTTTGCAGTTCACATTGCTCAATATGAATGAGCTGAGGCAGCATGTTAAACACCTCTACCCAGTAAATTACTGCAACGGTTACTGTATTGTTGCAGCTCATCAGAAATGATCAGGAAGGTCTATTCGAGATAGACTGGGGCTGAGGTAGGAGCCTCTGATAAAGAGGACAACTACATGCAATTACTCTTCCTAGCTTATGCTAAGGACGAAAAAAAAGTCATAAACAAATATTCCTTCCAGGCTTCCCTCCTTCAGCTGAAATTACCCACATATATTGTGGTTGAAGCTGACAAACTGTTTGTTACGTGGGTGAGATACAAATCTCTCATTTCCTGAGACTGGTGCAAAGAAAGGATGAAAGTCAGGAAAAATAAAAAGCCAAATACCAAGATCATTGAAGAACAACAGACTTTTGATAGTAGGAGTACTCTAATAAAATTTCCTAAGTTTTTATATTACTAAGGAACTTTGAGTGGAGAGGAAGATGACTTATTGAGATGCTGTCCTGTGCCACACAACAGATTATCTCCCACTAACTTTCTCATTTTAGTGAAAGCAAATCCACATTTATAGTGCAATTGTACTGAATACCAGGGAAGGCTTCAGCTCAGTAAGAGAAGTGCACTCTCCAAATTCTGGGTTTTGTTCTAACAATCTCAAGTTGGTGGGGTTTGCTATTAAATAGGCATCACATGACAACAGGTTTTCCTGTGACAATAAAACAATGGAGTTTTATTTTAATTAAATACACATACTTCCTTTCCCCCAGTCTGTGCAAAATATCACTACTAAAAAAAAAGAACATCTAGGAAATAATTACAACAAAATCCAGCAATGTCTGAAACCATCCAGATCTCTCTCCAACGACCCTAGACATTTGGGATAGTCTGATAGCACTGTAGCTATGCTCCTTGTAGCAGCAGTGACAAAATTCATATCAGCAATTACACACTGCTCACTAAAACCATTTTTGAAATGCCAAAGACTTTGAAACTAACAGGCCCTCTAAGAGGATACTGGTATCTCACCCTGATATCTTAGAGGCTGTGACAGTCTATGCCAGCTGTCCCTAGGCATGTCACTCCAATAACCTCTGTTGGAAACCTTTTCCCAAGAGATGCATTGGCCCATGCTGTCAAGAGCAGAAATCAAAAATTCAGCAACAAAAATTCATCAAAATCACAGAGCTTGCTTTCAGGGATGATGATGATGCTGCTGATACAAAGGAGGCAGGAATGTCACTATTTACGTTAAGTCAAACTTCGGTTTAGACATCCCGGCCTAACTAAAGGTGGTGAATACAAATGAAGGTGTCACTGACACAGAGATGACAGGAATATGGTGGGAGAGGGCAGAGCTTATTGAACGGTACCCTCCCCAGTTTGATGCAACAATGCTTACAATTATAGGAAAGGTATTTGGAATGCTTTCAAAACATTTCAGTGTATTGAATCATTATAATTAATCTCAGGTATCAGTGAATCTAAATTGTACTATGGAGTATATATTACACTCAAAATAATTATCAATGCCTTTATTCAAGTTTTTAATATTATGCTTAGCTAAGAAAAAAATATTAATTCAATTTGTGCATTTTGTCTTTGCTTAAAATCAGACCTCTCCCAAACAAAGGGGGATGGAGTTAAACCCCAGGGAAAACAGTCCCTGGTATGTCACTACCCGCCCTTCTTTCCACAGAAAGCTGAAGCTAACTGGCTAACTTGTGGCAATTCCACAAATTGACAAATACAAATTATATTTAATAACCCTGCAGACTTGAGTTTGAAAACAAATTGGCCATACATGACACTGAGAGGCTCAGAGAGTATATGAGAAGATGCTGTGTAGGCAAGCAAGTTTTCAAAAACCTCTGGAAGGAGTTGTTCAAGACAGTCGATTCTTGCTACTCAACACTTGGCATAATCACCTTGTGCAAGACAAGGAAGCAACAAGTGGAAATTATATTCTTTCTGAGCAAGAACACACTGGCAACACAGCCTTTCATCCCTAATCTCAGTTCAGATTATTGGTTAAACCCAGGAGCTGTCTCCATTTTTCTCTTTCTGTGCTTATTAGTTTGGTATGGCTTGGTAGAGTATTGAAGTATACTTGGTAAAACAGTGGTCTGACCGCATGAAAAGACTTATCTGACAGGTTTATTTTTCATGCTTTTTGAAATATTATTGCCTTAAACCTGCTATTTCATCTAGATGGAAGAATTTATAGGCCATTTAGCAAGCATGTTAAAGATGTGTGCCAGTCAATTCCTAATGATATATAACTTGAAATGTTGCTGTTATACCTTAAGACTCCTGACAGAAGGTGAAAAAGAAGGTCAGGCTCATTTCAGAAGTGTCACTTGCAATCAAAAACCAGACTTTGGGCTAGATTCTGGTTTGACAGGAATGATCACAGATGGGGAACTTGAAAGGAGCATGAAGCCATGAAGTCAACCTGTTTTTCTTAGAGAAGAAAGGAAAAGAAATGAAATAGTGTCTCATGTATACATAATGGACTGCATAGCAAGAAATAAAATAAGGATTAATGACAACTCTCTGGGGTTTTTTTACTGAAATCAGACCAGACACCTTATTTTCCCTAACTGCCTTTTGTCATAATCCTCATTTTTCATACAGGTCAAAGAATAAACCTGTTGGTAGCAGTGAGCACACCAACAGCAGGAGCAACACCTTCAGCAGTGGAAAAATCAGTTTCCATCTGAAGAGGGACACAATACAAGGTAGAGAGGTTGATGTTGACAGGGTCCTAGGAGATGAAGGCCTCTGCAGCTGGTGAGGGTTCAGTACCAGCTGATCATGGGAAAGCAGAAGAAAGAAACTAAAGAACAATGCTGACAGCAGAGAATTACAGTCCTAGAGGTCTGAGACAGAAGTAAAGTCATGTGAGTCTCACTTATTTTTCCTGAGGCCTTTACAAAAGTTGTGCTTTCTGTTTTTCCATAGTTAAAACCAACGCTATACTTAGCTTTTATCACAAATCTTTAGAAGGTTTGGGTCTCTTCTAGCATTCAATTTGCATGACAAAGCAGATGCCTCAGGAACCTGTGTCAGCTCTGATAAACTACTGAAGAGAGGAATGATTGTGGACTCTTTTAATACCACCCACCCTTATTCTGAAATGAGGAGAACATTTGTTTCCTGTGATCCTAAGGGAATTCCTTAAGTAAAGTAATTTGAAAGGTGTCATTAGACCTATGATCTGAACAAAGACACATCTCTTACTTGATTTCGAGATGTAGAGAAGTTGCCATTGGTATTGAAACTGACGTCATTAATGAAAAATAAATTCCAGTTTGTTCTTGAAAGGCCTTTGAAAGAAGGCACATTTTATACGACCAGTAAATTCTGTTCTTCCCTTCAAGTAACTTATATGTGACTACAACTGAAACATAACCTAGAAAAATTGGGATAATTGCTTCCTAAATCATAAAACAAAGAAATTAAGTTCTATGTTCATTATACAGAAAATAAACGAGAAAGTGACTTTAATATCAGCTTTCTCCTGTTTTATGGTTTAAGAAACAAACTCCCTAGCTCCATATGGGATTTTTTTTTTTTTAAAATATGGAAAACTGCAGCTTCATCCACATCCTTTGTCTAAAATTATACATCTGGTATTGTTTTGCAATTACAATAATTTTGCTACTATTAAAGTTGAACACTTTTATCCAAAAATTAAAGACTACCTCATAAATGCATAAAAGAAAGGAGTTAAAAAAATACACACAATAATGAAGAAACTAAGTTACAGCGACAGTGAAATAGGAAAATTTCAAAATTGCATTCACTAAAATCTGAACATTTTTTCCCCACATTGTTCTGTAACCTTATCTTCTGAGGAAGACTGAAACAGCAATTTTGTTATTCAAAAACCCCATGCACTGTCAAAAAAAGGAAAAATATTTATACCCTCAACACATACTTTCTGGACACATAAAACGTAGCTGCAGACTGGATACTACTCCCCTGTACTGAGGTGTCACAACTGACAGAGATGTGCCTGTGCCCTGTGCTTTGCCTGACAGAAAAGATAAAACTCTCAAGTGTTAAAGGAATCGCACAGGTAAATGACCGGACTTTTAATCCCGGGCTGAACTCTACTTTCTATATCTGCAAATGACAATAATAATGAGCTCAAAGACATATTTGGTTTTATGTTTATGAATAACTTTTCCGACTGGTATCTAAGCTTGTCTAATTAAAAGTAGTCTGAAGCTTAGTGCTGTCTCTTCATGGGTGTCTGGGTAGCTGATTGCTATATCTTTCTTGTCTTTCATTTCTTTAAAGTTTCCTTCCATGGGTTCCAAATCCTTGTAGAAAAACTATGAGATTACTGTAAAAAAACAGGTGCATGTGCAATACACAGGGCAGCAGTCAGCACATAGGGAGACACTATATGGTGAAAGCACATGAGAAAATGATCCTCCTGCAGAAAGTTTTGATAAGCTTAGTTTAGATGAGTGAATTCTAACCCGAGCAAATCAATATGATCCTGTTTTACATGACTTTTGCCTGGAAAAAAAACCACTCCCAACAAACACACAAGAATACTGATTTTTCTTGACACACAGAGAAACAGTAAACAGAGTATTCCTGACTGCAACAAAATCTAGAAGGAGAAAATGATGTGAGTTTCCAGTTACTCACACTTTCCAGTACTATGACAAACCTCATGACAGTGACAGAGCCAAAGAAGCAGAAAGAACGTATTTTTTTACACAGTTGGACAAGGTGGCTTCCATTTAAAAAAGCCTCTGAGCATACCTGTGTACTTAATTTTGTAAACTAAATGGATGAAAAAGGTACATTTACCCTTACCAGAGTTTGAGTTGCTTTCTGGTATTGATATAAATGCCCAAGTTACATGAAAAACATTGTTTTCTTTTCCATTTTTGAGGGTAACTTGGGAGAGCTGTTTCTGGCATCGTGGTCTTGCTGCTATTGTTTTTAGTGGCACTTCAGTTAACTTGATAATATATTAATTTGATAATATAGTTCAAAGCATTTGGTATGGTCAACAATAGTTGACGATCATGGGGTGAAAATAACCTGCAGAAAGCTCACACGGCTCCATGAAAATTCCTGAACTGAATAATATCCACATGTGAGAACTTGTATATGGCAAGATGAAGTAGGATGTCCAGATTTAAAGGAAATGCGATGAATGAAGCAAACATCACTAGAAAAATATTTCTAATACTTGTAAGGCAAAGTGGTCCTGTGCACAACAAAATCAGTTCTGAAAAGAGTAAATTTATGTCCTTGCCACAGAAAAGCTTAGTGATCGTAAATCTGGAAATATGTGTATAGTTTTATTTAGGATTTAAAAAATTACATACAGCTCTTCCATTAGGCAAACACAAACAGCTCTGAAGAGACCTTTACATGCCACATACTGATAATGAGCACTCATAGAAACAGATAAAAGATATCTAAGAGCAGGCAGAAACATGTATATTTTCAAGGTAATCAGCCAAAAGAGCTCACTTCTTTGGCCTGGAGGAGGAAAAATATCATTTATAGGGAACCTTTAAAGTACAGAGAAGCCCTACAGGAACACTGAAACAGTGGTAGAGTTAAAAGTATGAATCTGAGATCCAAAAGTCACAGAAGAAACATACAAGGAAGACTTAAAAAAGACTTTAGATAGTGTGTGTGTGTGTGTGCATGTGTTAGTAAACAGAGCATCAAAGAGCCAGCCAAGTTGCAGTGGATGACGCATTCATATTCAGACATGCTAATTTTTGTTCCTGCACTTTGAATAACTGGAAGCAAAGTGTGTGAGAACTGTTAATTCAGGAACAGGGATGGTGACTACTTTATGGGGTAAAATTAGTTCTCTTTGGCACTTTTAATCTCACTGTAGTCTAATACAGGAATCCCTGCATAAATTCAAGTTATCTGATGACTAGGGTGTTTAACTAGAAGAGCAGGTGAAATCAAAGTCTTACTAGTCTCAAGTGCTGCATTTTACAGTATCCAAGTTTTGGCTTAGTAATGTTGCTGTAAGTTTTACACATTAACACAATCTGGCTTTATGAACTCAGGAGTATCTTCAGTACTGGTTTACATCATTTATTCAAATACCCTGTGTGCCTAATTGCTTAATCAAATAAATCTTTTATTTGAGCAATCTGAAATAGAAATAAACTACAATGCAAAGAAAGTGACTAAGTGTAGGAAGAGGTGGAAAACTAACTGCTGCCAGCACAGGCTGTCTGAAAAAGCTTAAAAATCAGTAGTCATTCTCATTGCTATTTAGTGTGTGTACTGATGCAACGTCTTTCTCTGCAATATAATTGTCAGCATTCCCCAAATTACAAGTTCTTAATGGGAAAAAAGGAGATAAATACACTTTGTAGATCAACCCACCCAAAATTACAACCTGTCAAATAAGTTGAGGAGACTATCGAGACTGTACTTCTTGATCTTTGTTTGGTAACAATATTAAATGTATCAAAATATGAATGCCTTTTAAGTACTCATTCATGTTGGTTGATTCAGCCTCGTACAGTTTTCTCTCAACATGTAGAGGCACAGTACAAGACTAACTCTGAAGTAAGTAAGTATACAAATATAAGCCTGATGTTTTCTAGCATCAAGGCCTTTCTACATACACGTGGCTCTGTGGAAGTACAGTGTAGAGTATATGCAGACTACACTTTTCATTAGAAATGGCTTCCTTTCAGAGCATTTCACAGTATTTATGGCATTCACAGCGTACCCATGACTACAGGTTCCAGGTGCACCACATAATGCACAACTTTCTCAACAAACATATTTCACTACTCCAGAGCCATATTCTGCTTTAAGCTCTCAGCTAATTAACAAGGGCAACAGTTTAGTATAAAATGCATCATGCATTTAATTTCTAATAGAATGCATTAATTATTCATATTTTAAATGATGGGCACTTCAACTACTCGCAATGCAGCTGCAAATAACTTTCATTACCTGATCCTGTGATTTCTTTTTCTTCTTCTTCTTCCCCCAGCACCCTGAACTCTCTGCATCTTTTCCATTGGCATCACCACAGAGTAATCCATCAAGTTCATCTGTTCCCATCTGCTGTCCCTGAGATGTTTCTGCAGCTAGCCTGTATGAGAGGTTCCTCAAAATGCACACACAGTTTTCAACGGTCTGAAAAGTACGATAAAGAGAAAAATACAGAAAACAAAACCAGGAAAAGATTAAAATCCTTCCCTTGCTCACTCTGAATATAAAGCAGAAGGAATTTCATCTATCTTTGCACATGCATTTTCCCAGAACAATTCTTATGTGCACATTTCTGAGTGTTCCCCAGGCAATCACAGCTTAAGAGAGTCAGAAATTTTTATGGCAAAAAATCTGTAGTCTGGACAATATTTTTCTGGGAGTTTTTTTTTATTGTCATTCTGAATTTCACACTGGAGCCCCAAGTGAAACAGATGTCGAGGTAAAAAGTGATCAAGAGAACCCGAACACAGCATGTCAGCAAACTCCCACTTCAGTGAATAGAAAAGGCTACAAACAGAAAATGGCCAATAGGTTCTGTGTTTGGTTTTGTCCTTTTAAAACCAGAAATAACTTTCTTTTTCTGGCATAAATTCTATGTAAATTACCATAAAAATGGGATCCGAGTTCCATTTCGCAAGTACTTGTAGCATGAACAGATCACATTTCTCGAGTCCCAGAAGTAAGACTACAAATCTGAGTCTTGCTGCTTTTACCGCTTCTAGTCAGGCTGCAGACAGATATCTTGTGTGCAACCTTTCCCTTTCATCCATTTGTCCCCCTAATAGGTTGTGCCTTCTGTAGCAGATGCAAGCAGGAATTCACAAATAGATGAGACCCAGTGGAGGAAAATTCACTTGTAATTCAACATAATTTCTGCAAGTCTAAAAGAAGTTTAGTTTAGACTTGAAACCAACTCATTTAGTTGGTTCAATTTGGTTTGATTATCCCTAATAAGGAGGATATGAGCTTAATTTTCTGCAGGCAAGGGTAGCATAGTTAAAAGAGCCATTCTCTATCTATCTATATTTATTTCAACTGTTCCTAATGCTCCATGGAGATAAATAGCAATAGCCACTACATCCCAGCTCTGTTGCTCCATTAACCCAGAATGGAATGACTGTGAGGCTTTCAGCTCTATCCTGTTCTTCCATATTCACCAGTGAGGCAAACAGATGGGGCTTCCTTTACTTTCATGTATGAGCTTCTGCCAGGTATGCATTCAGCACACATTTTCTGTGATGACACTAAGTTCCAGAGATGATATTGAATTCAGATTCATCTACACAGGAATATTTATTTATCTGTTTTTTAACACAAATAGAATTTCACAATACACTTGTACTAATTTGAAATCTCTGTCCACATATATAAACACATGTAGAAATATCTAGATGCGTGTGTGTGTGTAGAAAGTGTTCTTAGTGCACCTTTCAAAGCTGAAAGCTTCGCAGACATCCCAGTGACCATAAATATTTTTAAAAGTTTGCTTTGTCTTTGATTTTTCTTTAACATTATCCTAGGTGAATTTTATTCACTTTTGACATCGTATGCTGAAGTTCAAGCTTTGCAACTGTTGAATCGAATTCTAAGCTTTAGTTTTCCTTTTTACAAGTAATAGTTTTTGCCTTTACAATTCTCATTTTGTGAAAAAATAAGCTGAGTCCATCACGAAGACAATGTTACCTTAAACTAAAAACTGATAAGCAAGCTCCAAAGCTCAAATGCAACCAACACCTTCTCCTCTAAGGGGAACTTCTACAAGCCAAGAAAGTTGGTATGCAGCTGGACAGACTTCAATCCTTCTTGACTTTCCTTATTCCAGCTTCCGTTTCATCATAAGGGGGTTAAGTACAAGTTCACTAGTTCAGCTACTTTTTAGCTATTCCAAAGCTAATGAAGCTAAAAACACTCCTGAGTTTGGGGGCTGCTCTGCTGGAAGTAGCTGGGTGGGGTAGTGGGGGCTGGTGACAGACAAGTTTGCCCCAAACCCTACTGCCAGGTGTGGTGCCTGACTTGTGGGTGGGTGTCCTCTGAGCATCACTCTACCAAACTTCTATTAATGGAAAACCGATAACAAACTAGTGGGCTGTGGGATTTTTTGGTTTTTTTAGAGGTTTTTTTTATAAAAAAAACAACAACAAAGCCATGCTGCTAGGCCAGCATCACATGCTATGAACCTCTCTTAATTCCTTTCTCCGCCCCCTGAATTCACAGGCCAATTTCACCTATTTGATCCAGGTTAGTGACCAGGGACTCCTGGAGATTATCCCTCTCAGATCTATACACCCATGGAGGTCTGTGGACAACTCTGTGAAGAATCACCTGGAAATACAAAGCCAGTGAGCTTTAAAACCTTGCTGCATAAAAGGCTGCTCTTCTGACATTCCTAGGGGTTTGCAAATGGACCAAGGTTGCCCTAGAGCAGCAACTGTAATTAATTTAGCACTGTATACTGGAAGCAAAAGAAACTGGCCCTTTTCTTCTTCTTTGGAATACTTTAATGTATTATAAATCTTCAATTTGTAAATGCTTGGAGTCTTTTTAATTAGAGAGAGCCTTTCACCCTTGGAAAAGCTTATTCATATCCTAGTATTTTAAGAGAAGTAAAGTTGACATAATGAGGCATCTTAACACAGTTGTTATTGAAAGAATTCATTGATTCTCTTTAAAGAAGAAATAACGTTGGTTTTACTGCAAAATTGCCTATTAACTGCCCAACTGTTTTTGGCTTGTTTGCCTTCTAAGCCTACCTCACTGTTATTAGCTCTGTCTCATACTGGGTACTAAAAATCAATTTTAAGGTAAAACTGGCAGAGCAGTGTAAGGAACTTTACATGGAATATGATATATTTGCTCTTCTTAAACCAGTAGTATATTTTCCACTTCAATAATTCAGTTGAGAGGATGACATGCTTACCTGTGCACACTACACAGGTAGACACAAATATGATGCTTAGCACACTAAAATACACAGCTCAGCAGAAGGCAAAGAAAAAGATGGGCTAAATTATGCTTTGTTAAGGCATTCCTCACAATGTATTTAAAAAAAAACCCAACCATGAAAGAGCTGTCACTTTATAGTCCCCATGTACCTTGAATACCTGGATTTGCTGCTGAAAAGACAAAGATGACAAACCTTACTATCAATTTCACTGCTCCCCAGAGCAGACTGGATCACGTACAGCAATGCATCTGTCAGGCCATCACACTCCCTCATTCTTCTGCGGGCCTCCTCTCCAGCAGAGCTGACATTCCTGCAAGGCAACAGCAAGGGTCACCATCTCCACAGCTCCCCTGCCCACTGCCCCACCTGAAACCTTCTCACTGTAACATACAGATAAAACACGTATTTTCTTTTCTCCTTTCATCACTTCAGAGCTATGAATAATGGAGACAGCTGCGAATGAGCTCAGGAAATGTAACGCAGAGGGGAACAAATGGAAGACATCAGGTCCTCCACAGGATGGGGCTGAGTGGCCAAGCAGCATGCGCCCACCTGCGTTGGGAGACTCGTGGCCCACTAAAATTTGGAGAAGGGCTGATCATTTTCCTTTTTTTCTGTCTTTCTTTCTTTCCTCCTTCTTTTCTTTCTTTCTTTCTTTCTTGGTTTTATAGTACTGAGAAAGCATTTTTAAAATGTGCGTATGTACGTATAAATCAGGATCGTAAAAATCTAGAAGTTTTGCCAAAGATATCCCCTAGGAATTGAAGAGCCCAGTAGTTAGCGCTCTTAACCTGAGAGGAAAATATTATCAGAGCGTATAATATAAATCATACATATTAAGCATATACAACACCTGCTGTTACTTGCTTCTCATTTTACACGAGTGTTTCTTTTTCTCTCTCATTTTGAGAGAACATTAATGCCTCAATCTTCTCTTTACGTAGTTATGTTTTACATTGCAAAACATAAGGCCTCGGATTATTATAATAATACTGTAATACTTGTGTTCCTTAGATGAGGCCAGAGGGTCTTCTGAACACATTTATATAAACCCAATTGAAACAGAATTTACTGCATAACATAATGTGCCATAAAGTTCAAAGTACGGACATACAAAGAAAAAAATATGAGCATATATAAACAGAATCTATATTTGCTAACATCAAGTCTCCCGGAGAAAAACCGCATTCAAATTTGCATAGCAGGTTTGATTTGGAAATGGGTGAATTAGCCATCTCAAGAATGGAGTACAACTTTTCACATAGTCTCCTTTGGTATGGGAAGACAAACCACTACTGAGGCGGCTCATCTCTCTGGCTCCTCTCTCCTCACTACTGAAGTTTATACAAAGAAAGAACATAAAAGAGCACACACACCAGACCTTTGTATTTAATGCCAATGTGTGGAAATGGATGGGAGGACATTGGCCCTTGAATTTGGGAAGAAGGCAAGGCCCTTCCTATCTTTTATGCCATTTTCAATTACTTTTGCATTAAAGATGGAAAAAGAACAGGAATCCTGGGAAGGGGAAGAGAATTTCAGATGGGGGAAGGTGAGAGGTCTTAGGGATAGGCTTCCTTTCAATTCTTTCTCTGCTCTACCTACTCCATCCTGTTCTGCTTCCTTATCATCTAGAAAAAAAAAACCATTTCTGTTCCCCCAAAGCACCAAAGAGTCTTATAACTGGACAATCCCCCAGCCCCTCCAGTGCAGGTTCCTAATTGATTCTGCTCCCAAAACATACATGATTTTGCATCTACACTTGCATTCCCACATAGTCTTAATTAGTACTGCTCTCCACACACAAACCGGCCCCATTAGTTCAATACTGCTCCCTTCAGCTCGGCAGACACCTTACAGAAAACATACAGCCCTGGAGCACTGGAATGAATTCCTCTATCTCTCTAGCAAACAAATTCATTCTCCTTGAGACCCCCCATTTATTGTGACATTGCACATTAGAAGTCTTGCAAGTTTTGTGTTATCTGGTTCCTCTGGTCCCTAAACTCCATACCTGTTCCCCTATCTCTCTGCTGCTATAAGATCAGCAGATGAGGGGTCTTCCTCCAGTTCATTGGGAAACCTTCTTCTGTCATCTAGGAAGGGTCTGGAGGACATCAACTGGAAAAACTCTCTCCCTTTGAAGTGATGGAAACTTCTCACTTACCTTTGTGTGGTAGAAATGAGAAGGTAAAACTATAGGGCATGGTTTTCCCCAGTGCCTGTGTCCTGTATTTGCAAGGCTGGGAACTCTACCCAAAGAGGTTTTTTAGTGGACTATCTCCCTATTAAAGGCAACAACTCCACTGACATTCAGAAAGGGCAGAACATGTAGAATCATGGGCCGAAAAGGGCACAGTGGGGTAGGCAGTGAGAACAGTAAGGATTATTTGACTTCTATCTGAAATTCCATTCTCTTACCCTCCAAGAAGATAAAGACAGAGGTAGGTAGATAAACATAGATAGAGAGAGGTCACTGAGGCACTGGAACAGGTTACTTAAAGAAGCTGTGGATATCCCATTCCCTGGCAGTGTTCAAGGCTAGGCTGGATGGGGCTTTGAGCAACTTGGTCTAGTGGAAGGTGTCGCTGTCCATGGCAGGGGGGTTGAAATTAGACTATCTTTAAAGTGCCTTCCAACCCAAACCATTCTATGATCCTATGATTCTATGACTGAGAAAGTTGTAACCAGCCCTACAAGAGTAACTGCACAAATAGGGGGATGCTGAGGAAGTGTTCTTAGCACAGCACCTTTCTTTGCACCACTATATATATTAAAAAAAAAAAAAAAGCTGCAATATTACTGAATCCTTTTAAATAGAGATAGATCAAACAGTCTGTACTAATATAATCTCTCCAGGCTTCTTTATATTCTGCAGTTACATATACTGAGTGCAAGCTTTCAAAATAGACTGATTTAGACATCAGTAGAAACAGAGAGATATATTCTCCCAGATCTTCTCATTGAGATGTTTTTTCCTATTGTCATGGCCAAATGCATCTCACCTTGACTGTCCAGAGCTTGCAGAGACTGTCAGCCTCTCAGCTGCTCTCCAAGCCCACCAGAAACTCCTCCTCACCAAGAGAGCAATGTAGACAACCTTATAGTCCCTGAGCTGTGAGCTGTCTGCCTCATTCATTTCCAGCAAACAAAGGATATGAGGCCTTTATACAAAGCAATACAGACACACCAGGGGCACATATTGCACAGACAATGCATTTCTTTGCTCTGTGTGGAGGAGCTGTCGAGTTGGGTTCTTCTGTTTATCATCCTTCCCCATTATGCTCCAGTTGCTCCTGTAATCAAGAGGTGGATATTCTGAATTCCCATGACTGCCTTTCCTTTCCTTACAAAAGTTGCTGTCTACTTTCTGCGCTGACTCAGAGCTACTACAGCCCCCACCAAGTTATAGTGCACTTACTTACATGGGAAATAGCTTAAAAAGCAAGACAAATCCAAACCTTTGGCCGAAATAATCACTTGATTGTTTAAAAAGAAATACATCCCGTTATCTGACTAGTCTCATGTCACCTCTGCTGAAGTAACCACTGTTAACTGAGATCTTTCGCAGAGGGTCTCTAATATCACCATGTTCAGGCTACGTAATTCTGCAAATGAGAAGCAAGTTCCAGATTACATGAGCTGTCAAAGAAAACACACTGCCATCTTTATTTCTCATTGTTAACTTGAACACGCTGCAGCTGTCAGAGTGACAAGGAGTAAGACATGATTTGTCATTTGTGAATTTGCAGGTCACTGTGCAAATGTTAAACTGAAGCATTAGTAGTATCTACTGTTGGTAAAATATGTGTATTTCTCCAGTGTCATTTTTCAAACAGGTGAAACCATGTTTTCTGGATGCTTTAAGAGATGTGGAGATACAATGCACAGGTTTTCAGGGAAAGAATACTTTTCCATTGCAAATGCAGTTTAACTTGATCACCCTGTAAATTTTGATTCTTTGTGTAAACTTTACTTACAGGGTATATGAGCTGTCATTTTGAATCTAACAGGGCAAGGAGTCCTTCAGACTGCCATAAACCAGTAAAATGAATTTCAAATGGAATCCAATCATGCAGGAATACCAAGAATACAGAGTGCTGAAGATAACTCTAAGCTTAGTCAGAAGGTCCTACTTAGACCTCTAAAATCAGCTAACCTGGCACTTGCAGTAATTGTTCAATGTTAGGCTTTAAGATAGGGGAAGATGGGTGGTGCCAAGTAATTTCTTGTTCCTTTAGGGTCATTTTCCATATGCTCGTACAAACTGTGGGAGATTCAGAGCGCTGCCCTTATGATTCTAGGATAACTAAGTTCACCTGACTTATGCAGGGCAGCGACAGTGATTTCTATGGAAAGATCATCCAGAAAGCCAGTGTGCTGAGACATGACCTCTGGATATAGGAATATTTAGGAAGCTGTTGACATTACTCCCAGTGGCAGTTTTTCCCATCTCCAAGACAGAATTAAAGCATCTGCACCTGCCCTCCATGAATATGCTGAGGTCCCACCAAGCAGTATGACCTTTCCTGTACCAGCTACAGGTCTGCAGGGTGCAGAACTCATTGCAGTCACGGAGGATAAATTACTGAGAACACATCATCTGCATTTAACAAAGGTGAAATTGAGACGGGTCTTCCTCCAAGTCCCATGAGAAAAAGAGAAAGCATGTTTAGTATCTAGTATATGTAATATTTTTGCTATGGATTGCTGTGATATAAGAAAGGACAGACATGGGAAGGATAATATCCCAAACTAGGTGCCAAGCACGAGTTACCTTTGGTATGAAACTTCAGGAGCCTTCTAAGTATGTTGTTATTCCAAGAAGTTTTGTGTAAGAGGGACTCATCATAACAGCCTCAATCTTCATCACCCTTCTACATGTTATAATAGCCACCAAAAAGATATTTTTCACAGAAAAGGGGAAAGGTTTACATAAATCTAGAACTAAAAGAACCCCATTAATGTTATAGGAACTGCAATTATGTTTCTCTGAGGATACCTAGCAAAGGAAAAGCCCTCAGAATACTGAGTAACTGACTTACAACTGACACACTAAATACTCTTCTTTAAAACGCATACATTAAAAAAACCCAACCCAAACCCAACCCTGATACTGGCCTCCTCTACATGTGCTCTTTTATATGCTGCCCATTTTTATTTCTGTCTGTTTGACTAAGCATTTCTCCTTCAGGGACCGAGCCTTGTCTTGAGAGCACACTGGCATCCCCAGTGCCATCACAGATGCAGTGGTGATGATCCTCTGAGCTGCTCTGCAGTGCAACACAGGATCATGTAAGAGCTATCGCTCTTCCTGTGCACTTCCAGCTGTTTCTGTCAGCATTTGCGCTCTCTGCTGAAAGAGTAACACAAACAGCAAAATGAAGCAACCAGCACCCTGCCTGTATCCATCAAGTCTGCCCACAGTCGCCAGCAGTCCCTACACAACTGTACAACTTTAGGGGCTTTTTAATAGTGGTAGTGTGACCTCGAGTCACACTGGATTATCTGTAAGTACTCAGTGCAGCCTTTGAACACACAGTAAATAGGATAGCTGTAGTAGTTATGGTTACTATCATAACTTTTAGACAAATTCTAGTTTTTTATCATTATTCATACACTAAGGCTTTTTAAAATCATCTCTTACTGCTGAAAACTAAACTAGTTGATAAGACTAGGTATTTCTCAGACAAAACAGAAATTCAAACAAAGCAGTGAGACAAAAAGTAAGAGAACAAAAGATGGTTCATTCTTTATTAAGAGTTTCTAGGTGTTAGGCTTTTAGTGACTACAAAATCAGCTTATTGTTTGGAAGCAATAATGACTTAAAATAGATTTTTCAGTCACTGCCACATATCTCCCTTTAATTTTTCCTGATTTGGATGACAGTTCAGTGCAGTATCACCAAAATCAGCAAGACATCTTCTTGATAAACATTCTTAGCAGCAACTATAGCCTTCTTTATCTATAAGGTGGTTTTCAGAGGAGTAACAATTTATCAATCCTGCATGTGGATTAAAAATAACACAGATTTTGGGGCAAATTGTCTCTTATTAATTAGAATAGTTCAGCTGTAATTAAAGAAGCAAGATCATTTTATATCAACAAGGAATCTGGCCCCAGATCTTTCTCTCTTAGGCATTACTTTCACTTTAAAAGAACATTTTGCAATTAGACAAACATCTGACAATCTAATGTGGATACAGTCTTGATTATTAACCTTTCTATCAAATGCTATGACAATGTGATTTAACTTTGATTATTCAGCTGTACCTTTCATTTTCAAAACATCAGAGCAATTAGCCTACAAAGTCAAGCACTCAACAGGTACTTTTTACTGCTGTGCTTCTGCATGTCCAACCCTAAGGCTAAATGCATCGTTTTTAATGACCACTCTGTGTGATTTGTGAAGCAATTGACTCCTAACATAATTTTTCACTGTTTTGATGCTTTTGAAAGATACGGGATGGAAGAGAACATGAACGGCAATAAGTATCTTAAAAGAAATTATCTCCCTAAAAAAACCCCAAAACCAAAACCACCCAATTTTATGGCATAAATAATTTTGGTAAGGGTTCATGGTATAATCAACCATAGCCTCATCTGAAAGAAACATTGCTAAATGGAGCTCTCTATGTGTTAAAGCCTGTGAGAATGTAAATACAACACCATTAGCTTTTGATGATTCAGCATGAAATACCAGCATTAGCTCAGGCACTTCTGTCCTACAGAACCTCTGTCCAGAAAACTCTGCAGCTGCTACTCCTTGCATGGGTCAAACAGCAACAGGACAAATTCATGGACAAGGATGACACTGAGGCTGCCAAATGCAGGCATCACTCCCCTGCACCAGCACCCAGTGAAACGCCTACATGGCCGGTGGGAGCATGCTCTGTCTAATGCCATCTTTCCTTGTAGATGTACTCTGGTCACTGTGAGAACTCAAAAATACTGTGTCACATGCTTCAGCATTGGAAAGAAGTTCCTCTTTTTTCATTTTTCTGTTCAGCTTGTTTTCTTACTCAGAACAGAATTGACCAGACATAAATGGTTTTCCATTAACCTCATTCTACCTATTATTTATCAGATTGTTTTCTTCAAATGCTTGTAAATTGGTCTGTTTTGATGTTCTTAATTGCCTTCCTCTACATTAACCATTCAAGCAATATCTAAAGTATTAAAATTCAGGTTATTTGTTCATCATTTCTAGGTCTACTTTTTTCCTTCACTAAAAGATGAAACCTATTTTTGTCCCATTTAGACCTGTGGAAAAGTCTTTGACTTGCATGAGCTGCCCTAGCAAAAATACTTTCACAAGAATAAAAATATCCCCTCTTTTATTTTTTGTAGGCTTTGTTCTCAGGAAAAACTTGGCATTACAACTGTATTCTTAAGAACAATTGAAAAGAAGCAGACATAATGCTTTTGAGTTTAGAGCAAGAATCAAATAAATATACTATTTGTAAAAGGCAGCAATTTACTGTGTTTAAAGTATTATTCTGAGTGTATTTATCAGCATGTTTTACACTGCTGAGATCCCTTTGTAAAATGGTTTGAATGTTATTTCTGTAATACAATTTTAAGTTGTAAAGAAAAATCACTCTTCTTTGGCCAAAATTGTAATATATGCAACCACTGGGGAAAAGGATTTTCATTTGTACCTGAAACTTGGAAAAGGAATTTAGCCAACTTCATACAGCGAGTAAAATTTCTTGCCATCCTTTGATGTGTTTGACATTTTTTTATCTTAAGAACTACTAGTACTGACAAATGAAAACAAAACCTCTTAGTTTTGACAGTTCTTTCCCCTTGACTTAATCCCAGCATAGTTCATGTGCTTTTCAGGAATACATGCAAGCCTCTCTTCTAAACACTTGGAAATATTTCGACACCTGAGTTGGTTATGATAAAAGTGGAACTTCAGAATTCAACATGGGGCCAAAATGCATTCCTGACCTGCTTCCAGGTTTTATCTGAAATTGTTTAGTACTAGCAGGCATTTTCTAGATACAGAAGATGTATTTGACTATAAAGTAATAGCAAAGGACCAGATCATTACAGAGAATCAACAGTTAATTAAAAATATAAGCATGATGCTTTTCCAAATAAACCAGTTTGCTTATTTAATAAAACTCCCAAGGAAAAAAAAAATCAGTGAAAAAATTTCACAAGTATGGTTTTTTTAATCAGAACAAAAAACCTCCAAACCTAAGAGCAACACCCACAGAAAACAGACTTCGGGTTATACTTTTTCTAAGTTTATTTGTTAAATATCTTGCTTTCTTAAAGGAGTAGTTTGTGCATCCTTTCTCCCCTCTCTCAAGTAATTATGAAGCCAAGGACTCCTGAGGGTTTGTACTCTTTGGAGCCATCCTCTGCTCCATTACTATGGCACTTAGAGTTGGGTCTCCAGCATGCTCAGAAGAAGTCTTTGCTCAAAGGATATGATTGTGCTACCCCACTGAAGCAAAAAAAGAAAGTTATTTGAACCCTAATGTCTGCAATAAAACGTTCTCAGTCATTTCAGTGTCTTGAATTCCAGTGAGTCCTGTTGTCCATAAATTCTCTTAACTGTCCATTATAAAAGAAAAAAGTGCTTTAATTAGTAAATTGTTGATCCCTATCTTGCTGATGTTATTACTTGGGTCTCCTTTATGGCTCATACAAACAGATGGAATGGTAAGGAGTCAGTTAGTTTCCCAGAAAACAGAAGTAGTTTAAATATCAAATGAATATCCTGTTACATGGAAAAAGTCCATATGCCGAATAGACCCATTGGCCACACAAATTCAGTTTAGAGCAACCAAGCTGGTGCAATAAAAGCCATGTGCCACAACTGTCAAATTCCTTTTACAAAATGATGCAAGAAGACAAATCTGTGATTCAGGTATAAACCCAGTAATTTTACATTTCCAAATAAAAAAACACTTTGAGAGGATGGCAAGCTAAAATGAGCTCTCCTAGTTCAATGATATGTGAAAGCATGTCTATGTAAACCTGAAAGCTACATCTTGGGGAAAAAAAAAACGAAAAAGAGAAATAGCGCTTATTTCAGACATATTAACTCAGGAGAGTATCTGTATGAGGAAAAACTAGTTTGGGATGGGATATCATGACACTCTCACTTTGGTTTCTCACTCTGTGTTAAGCATTCTACTTGGGCTAGATGACAATTCAGATGTGACTTTCTAGTTGTATAAATATGAAAATAATTAATGGCATTACAGACACATTTTTGTTTCCATTTTGACAGAAGAGTCTACTTTTTATGCTCTGATTTTCACTTTTCCATTTTATATGCTGATTTTTAAGTTGACGCTGTTGTCACTATCTAAAAAAGTTTTCCATCAGGTATTACAATATATTGCATCTTCCTTTCGCATACATTGGTAGGCACTTTAGTTCAATAAGTCTGTTTGTCTGTGCCCTTAAGTTTGAATCATTTAAAAGAATTATTAGTAATGCACTTCTTCTCAGGTCTTCTAAATCAAAGTATTTGAAAGTTATACAGTTCTTTTGCTTTGGTTTTAGAATTCAGTGAAAAAGGTAATTGCAAAAATCAGACCATAAACAACATAAATAGCCATATTTAGCAACATTACCAGTCTGAAAATCCTATGAATAAAGATTAAGTTCCAAAAAAAAAAAAAAAAAAAAAAGCAGTAAGCAATCCTATCAACCTGGAGGAACAAACAAATAGGATTGCAATTGCTCAAGTAAGATGATTCCCTTAACCTACAAAGCACATCTCCCTGTCACATCTGGGTTTCAAGTGCCTTCCTGCACCTATTTTGCAGTCTTGAAAAACCATTATCAGTGCAGTGCCTTGAGAAGAAAGGAGGGTAAATCAGCTTTGCTTGTTGACTAATCAGATGAGCACAATTAATTACAACACCAATCAGTTCATTAGATTATTAGGTTCATCTCTTTTTGATCAGCTACTCAGAAATTTTAATACAGAGGATAAGAAGTCACAAAGTAGCACACTCATTAGAATATCAGAAAGTGTAAAACACTGCTCTTACTGAAACAAATTAAGTTACAGCATAGCATGGAAAAGTAGAAGGCAAATGCTTTTCTGCTCTGTTGTGTGCCCTTGTTCTCAGTGAATTGACTGCTATGGACATTTCTCCTGCTGGAGTCTCTCTCCAAATCTGAGTAGCATCCTTCTCCTCTACCAAACTAAAAATCTTTAGAAGTGCTGTCTTATATCTTATTTCTCCCTGTTCCTAGTCTAGACTAGTTACTAGTATGTGAGTTTCTTTTAGTGTCATATTCTGCATGCTTTGTTACCAGCACTTCCTTCACAATTTTCAGTTAGGCACCTCAAAATTAGTTTATTATTTGCTCATATTATTTATTCTAGTCATATAATTCATTATACAATACTGTTCCGGTGAAATTGCATTTTATTATTTCTAGAACAATCCTGACTCTCAATTTTCTTATTTTTATGCTTTAACTCCATTAAAAACACCAAGGTACCTATTCTGCTTCCCAGTAATAGCATCTCACAGTGTTATGACTTTTTGAGCTAAATACCTTTAAAAAACATCATTATTATAAACTGCCTAATTGTAAAAAAATATATAATGTGATGCATAATAAATTACAATTCTTATGCTTTGTCTAAATGTGCTTTCAGCATAAGAAATAAATATGTATGTTCATGTTCTATCTTCATGACAGTTAACCTGAAATTGCCAGTGAGCATCCTACCTCAGATTATGTCACATCCCCCCATCTCCAAAGGGCTTTATGTGCACACTGAGAGATGATGAAAGAATTGACCCTCTAGCGAGCCCTTCAGCCTAATTGAGTCATTGTGCATCACTGCTGCTTGAACTAACCTGCAAGAAAAGAAGGGAATCACTCCACCACAACCCTACTTATCCCCACCTAGTCCATGCCATACAGAACAAGGAACAAACATCCTCTGCTATGAGCACTACTGGCAATGCCCTCTATCCCTTTGGCTTATACCCCAGGGATGGTGCCTGACAACTAGGATCTTCTGCCCGAGAAAACTTCTTACAAAACCCTACACTTTTCCTGTTTTGATGCCTGGCTCTCTTGTATGTCACAGAAATTGTTTAGGAGGCAGACAGTACTTATTGTCAGGGATTTAACTTTTCCCTTTTAATTTTAACACATACACTTTGAGGCAATTCACTCATTCCTGTTAAACTAAATGCCAAATTCAAACTTTCCATTGGCACCTTAAGATGCTTGTGAAACTCTTGCATGAGGTAGCAGAATCTCTACTCTGTTATTTGCTTGGCCATGAAATGTACTATTATGCTTCTGATATTTCACCCTCCCATGTGCAAAGATACGCATTTAGCATGTTGCTGTACTTGCCTCATCCTGATTCTTCCTAGGAATTGCAGCAAAACACTTGTATGCAGTGAAAGAAGAGGGCACCTCACCCTCAACCCTTCCTCTCCCTCAAAAATATACTTTGCAGGAGCTGTCTGTATCTGTTTGAATAAAGGCTTCTGCGGATTCATTGTCTTCTTCATCTCATGATCACCTTTGTGCATCCTACTTCCATCAAGTCTTACCTTACATAGGAGTTTCAGTAGATGTTTCTTGGGCCAAGACACACAGTGTACTGTGTTCTAAAAATCCGTGACTGAGCAGCAATAAAAAAAGTGTGGGGGGAAAATTATGTAAACTGAATAACCAGAAAAAGTTGAGAGCTGGTTTTGAGAACAAAGTTACTCATGCTGTGGCAAACTTCAGCCTCAGTCTCTAGATAATTATTCCTAAACTGAGGAGTTTCTGAGGTTATTTTTACTCTTCAGTTGACAGGTAAGAATACCCTCAGCAAGAGATACTCAGCACTGTCACCACTTGCTGCCGTGTGACCTGCTTTTATGGCACACGCCGCGTACAAACCTCACCTCTAACAGTGCTCTGACTGCAGTGGTGTTATGCCTGGGGAGAGAATCATCCTTTGTATGCTTCATTTGCCAGTCAGACCAAATTAGCAAAAAGATAATTACAGCTTATAAAGGTGCCTGTTCTTTTATGAATAAACACTCTTTCTAATTTTGTAATTATTATTTTACCATTCTCAGTTAATTGTCAGTTACTCAAAAACATAGCTGCCTCTGAAACAGTGCAAACATAATTCCCTGAATTACAGTAAAATTTCCTGTATGAAGGTATAAAGACTGCAAATTATTTAATACAATTTTAAGAAGCTCAGCGCTTATTC
Source organism: Atrichornis clamosus (assembly GCA_013400975.1). Lineage (NCBI taxonomy): Eukaryota > Metazoa > Chordata > Aves > Passeriformes > Menuridae > Atrichornis > Atrichornis clamosus. The sequence goes on from WBMZ01009046.1 coordinate 153,546, forward strand.
CCCAGCTCAGAGAAGATTTCCATTGCCAAACCTTGCTGAAATAAATATGCTAATACCAAATACTAGAGTTTTGGATTTTTTTTTTTTTTCCTTTCTTAACAGGTGGCTCTGTAAAAATACTCCATCAAGATGATAAGTATATGAATCAAGTATCACCATGTCCAAGTTCCTTGTGCTTGAATTATCTTTCTGCCTGGAGCAGAAGGGATACAGATCATGTGATCATAAGCGATAAACTACCTGTCAGTTTTGCATGAGATGGTTCATTTGCAGACACTGCACTGAGAAAGGCAGAATCACCCCGTGTCCTGGGTTGTG
>WBMZ01009049.1:0-2500 GCA_013400975.1 Atrichornis clamosus
CGCCGCCGCCGCGGCCGCCGCCGGGGGGCACACGCACTCGCACCCGTCACCCGGTAACCCGGGCTACATGATCCCCTGCAACTGCAGCGCCTGGCCCGGCCCGGGGCTGCAGCCGCCGCTGGCCTACATCCTCCTGCCGGGCATGGGCAAGCCCCAGCTGGACCCTTATCCCGCAGCCTACGCCGCTGCCCTATGACCCGCGACCGGAGGATGCCCGCGGAGAGCTCCGGCGCCCGCCTGGATGGGTGCCGGCGCATACGTGCGGACGGGGAGCGGGGCGAGCCGCCGCCGGGGCCGCGGAGGGTGACCGGGGCAGGCAATGAGGGGAGCGCCGGGGCGGTGGCCGACCTGTTGCGCGACCCCCGCCCGCTGCCCCGCGTAGAGGTTGTGTGTGTTGCATGCGATCTGTGCAGATAGCCCAGCTGAAACAGAAGAGGAAAAAAAAAAGGGAAAAAAAAAAGAAGAAAAAAAAAAGAAAATAACCCATCCGCCCTGCCCCCTAAAGTGCTTGTTCGGGAGAGACACGGGGAGTAACATCCGTCTGCCGGCTCTGCCTTGCCCCTCCTTCACCCCTCGCGCCCCGCGCGGTGCTGGACTCGGAAAAGTCCTGCTATGTAGCATCCCCGCCACCGAGAGGAGAGTTGGGGGTGGCTGGGGGGTGGGAGGCCCCGGCTCAGCATAGCAGGGCCAGGTGCGGCCCCGGGAAAGGACAGGTTTGTTCTGTCCTTGGTTCGTAGCCCCTCGTGGGATCCACGCAAAGAAGGATGTCGGCGGTGTGGAATGCTGCCTGTCCCGCTCCGCGCCCTATCCCGCGTGGGTTTCTGCCCTCCGCTGCTTCGGGATGCTGACAGGCGCGGGTCGTGATTTCCACGAGAGGATAAGACGCGTGACTCAGACTCCGTGTGTCCCCCCCCCACTTCCCCTCCCCTAATTAAGTCTCACCCTCAGACTGTAAATTTGTATATCTCTGTGAAAACGTTAGGTCTCAGATGGAAAACTCTGTTAGTTACTTTGCCCACGGTCGATTCAGTTTTAACCTGAAAAAAAAAAAAAAAAGAATGCCTTTCAAAGGGAATAAAAATATTGCGAGACTGCTCCAGGATCGCAATATTATCTAAGGTTAAATCAGACTTTTTTGTCTGAGTGATAATTATCTATTTATTATTTAGCTGAACTGAAACAGAGCTTTGCTTTGACAGAAGAGTATTCTCATTTAAAAGAAAATCCGTCTCCCCCACCAACATGAAGTGTTTCATATGTGTTTTGGAGTACTCTACCTGGTTAGCTTATTTTAGAGCAACTGCAATTCAATTGCAAATGGCGTTTAAAAAAAAAAGGAAAAACAAAGTTTAGAGAAAAAAATCCTTCATCAGTTTAGAGTTCTTTTTTTTGTTTACTTTTGTAATGTGTATATTTTGACTAATGTTTGTGAATGAAGCTGGCTAACATGTATTTAGTTTCATTTTGGCTTTATGTAATATAAAGTGAAAAAAAGATTAAGTAATGGTTTTAACATTTACGTGTAAATGGTTTTCTTGTGTGATCTTCTAATTTAAAGTTAGACGTCTAAACTATATCTGTAAATTAGATTCCGACTACCACTCTGTTCATTTTTGAACAAAGAGTTTAAATAAAGCCTGAAGCAGGGAAAAGAGAAAATTCTCTATTTCTTGTTGAATTGCTAACAAGATTTTTATCTGAATTGCCCTTACGTGCCTGGTCCAGGTGAGGTGTAAGGTATCCTCTAAAGGCTGTCTTTGTTTCACTTTTGAATAGATTTACTAGGAAATCTAAATCAAGGCATTGTTATTCAGAGCCAAAAACCTGATTTATCACATTTTTAATCGTGAATAGGAAAGAAGATTAAAAAAAATACCCTAAGTTGTTGTATTATCTAAAAAAAAAAAAAAAAAAAAAAAGGCATTCATGGACCAGCAGAACAGAGTTCACTGAATACACTGAGAGCCTTCACAGCATTTCACCGGTTTCCAGTAACGTTTTCAGAGTGGAAAGTTGCCTGACCACTTTATCTGGTTAGCCTAAGAGCTTCACCACTTAAACCCATGTAATTTGTTCACCTATCTGAGCAATATTACTGCTTTATTCCTGGAGTATTTTTCGCGGGCCTTCCCATTTGAGTGCTAACTAAAACCTAACACCTTTCTTTGCCTCTAAACGGCTTTTCCCATTTGAGTGCCTGAAAATGGTATTCTCAGAGGTAACTCCAGCAAAGGTCTGTACGAAAATTTGCATGCAGCATGAAAACGGCAGCAGGATGAAGCGGTCCATGCTTTCAGCAAGGGAATTGCGAGCATCACACAACGTGAATACGTAGAAGGCAATAAAACTGAGCCAGTCCCCTCACAGAGGTGGCAGCCCCCGGCTCGTTTTATATGTCTCTGTGCATGTATATGCATTATATGTATCTATGAAGTGCATATATTTTTATTATTTTTTCTCTAAAGAGGTTGATTGCACTCTTAATTGTGGCAATAACAAT
>WBMZ01009049.1:7500-16425 GCA_013400975.1 Atrichornis clamosus
GCGCCGACCCTGTTTCTTCCTACGTTCAAACATTTCAGCATGAGGAGGCGCTGACAACCCTCAGCGGAATAGCGAAAAGTCCGCATCACCGGGAGAGAGTTATGTCTCCTTGGCTGTTCGTTTCACACCTGGTGAGGAAATTCCGCGCAATGCCATGCCACAGTTTGGGGCGAGCAGCGGGGCTGGGTCGGGATACAAATGTATCTCTCCACATCCGTCCCGTGCCCCGGGTGAGCGTTCCGGGAGGAGATGGGCCCACCCGTGGCTGCCCGCCCAGTTGGCGCTGGGCGCGGACTTGGGGACAGGACCGTGTCCCTCGCCGCAATTCGCGACGTCGTTTGCGCCGGAGCAGGTGAAATAGCCCCGTGGCACAGCACGGCAGGGCCGGGCGCACCGCCCCCGGGCAGCCCGACGTGGGGGCTGCGGGCCGGCCTCCCGCACAGAGTGGGTTTGCAGCGGGACTCCCCGGCCCGTCCCCAAGCCTTCAGCCTTCCCCGGCTCTGGCAGAGCAGCTGCCCGCGCTGCGGCAGCCTGTGTCGTCCGCCTCACCCCCCGCGCTGCTTCTCGCCCTCGCACGACCCCCCCACGCCCCGGCCTTCCGCAGGGGCTACGGGCGCCGGACGCGGTAGCACCGGCGACCCTGCATCCCCTCCGGGGCGGTCCGATGCTCTATCCCCGCCCCGGAGCGCCCCTCTGGATCCCCTCGTGTCTCCCCGCTGAGTCCCCGCTGCGTCCGTGCCAGCCTCGGCCCCGCGAAAGCCACCCCGGGGGCAGACCGTGCTGATCCAGGAGTTTCGGGGAGCGTCGGGGGAAACCCAGGACAGAGATCCGTGGTTCTTTGTCTCGTGGGTCTTTGCTGACCGCTGCGGGGTCGGCTGAGGATCTCCGAGGTGCGTTCAGCGTCTCGGGGTCCCGCCTTCGCCGTGCAGTGCTGCAATGGTGACCCCCGCTGCGCCTCGGGAGAGCCGCGCTGCCCCGAGCTGCAACCGGCAAAACCCCACTCCTTCAGGGGCTGCAACCCGGATGGGCTTGATTTATTTCCTCAGAAATAAAATAAAACCCCAACAAACCCTAACTCAGCCCTGTAAGGGTGGACACACACCTATGGGCTTTCCGCTGTGGAACCTGTTGAGGATTTTTAATAGCTAAAGTCAAGGTGGCGGACTAAAACCGTGGGAGGGGGTCGGGAAAACCCCCCGAACCCTGGCCGCGGCTTCTTGGACCTGTTGGAGCTTCCCGCAGACCTGATCTCCGCAACGTCATCCTCTAGCCTGCCTTCAAGCACCTGGGACTTCAAATCAGGCAAATCTCAGTTTTACCGCATACCCCGTGTCCTCCCCGCCTTTGCTCCTGCTTGGCAGAGCAGCTTTCGCCCAGGAGAAGTCTCCAGTTCCTGGCCATGCCAGACAAGGGAGGATTCCCAGCTTCTGCCCTCTGTCTGCTCCACTTGGCCATGGAGGAGTGGAGGTGAGGGCTTTCCACTCGCCGGGGCACTTGATGGGTTGGAGGGTGAGATCTAGAGACAGGAGATGGAAAAGCTTAGAGAAGAAGAAAAGTGAATTTAAGGCATTCCTGCTGCAGTGGTTCTGGGGTTCTTCTCCGTGGCTGCTTTACTTCCACATGTCTTATTAGTTATAGGTTAAAATACAGATGTTGTTCAGCGTGCAGAACTCCAGTGGAAACTTCAGATCTGGGTCAAACAAGTGATTTCAGGCTCTAAAGCTCAGCTGCAAAAAGATGCCTAGCTACAACCTAGCTACAGGAAATGGGCATTAGAGGCGTATATTTCTCGGGAGCCTCCTTTGCAAATCCCAGTCTGGGCATCCAGTGAGGCTTGTGCAAGTGCATGGTCTGCCCCGTGGGATTCCATCCGCAGCTTTGGCCCCTGCTTTTCGTGTACTGCTGAGCCAATTTCTTGAATGCATGTTCTCAGGTATCGCTGGGCAAGAAGGTTTCATTAAAACCTGCTGTTAATTGCCCAAGCCTGGCTGGTGGTTGGTCTATGGTCATTTCTTGACCAGCCTTTCTTGACCTTGTTACTGTAATTACCGAAGAATAAAGGTATGTTTGAAATTTGTTTTTATGGCCTGAATATTCTGCATACAGGATAAATAATACTTGCTCCTGCATCTCATCATTAGCATAATTTAACAATTAGCAAGTCAATATTCGAATAGTCCAGGAACCAGTATTGCTGGCCAATATTGACCAAAGCATTTTTTATAAACAATGTCCATTCATACGTATCTGCACAAATCAAAATATATTGTCACATCCAGAATATTTTACTAAAAATAAGCAGTGTTAATTTTGATATTTTACTCTATTTTGAATATAAAAATTAGAAAAATTCCAAAATGTAAAAGTAATCAGAAAGCAACTGCATCAGGTTTATACTGGTCACAGATAAAAGACAATGGGGAGAATCCAGACTACACTGAGGAAAATGACATCTCTACCACAAATTTCACTAGGACCAGGTTTTTCCTTTTTTTTTTTTCCTTCGTTGATGCTTTGTAATAAATTAATTTGTTTCTGGGCTCCAAACCCTTCAGAAGGTCATAAATCCTGATGAAAACGTGCTCCTTCTTGATGTTGCATTGGATCACTTTCAGGAACATTTTTAAAAATTAATGTAAAAATTTCTTACTGATTAATAAAGTGAAATGTTGAAGAGGATACTGCATTCCATGAAAATTTAGTCTTTCATTTGCATCTCATAAGTATTCTCAAGAATGGTCTTTTTCTGACATGAATTAATGACAAACTTGGCTCCTGGATGACTGACTAGTCACAAGTTTCTTAAAGATTACTACTAAAAACTATTGCTGAAGACATATTTACTCTTTTTCGTCTCATTTATTTGCTCTGGAATCCCCAATAACAGTTTATAATACATCAAATAAGATGTACCCAAGGCAAGTTACCTCTAAATGAGCAGAACATTTTATCTCTAGCTTGTAAGGAAGAAAAAGATCTCTCATTTTTGAAGTGCTCAGGTATAAGATTGTGGGGTTTTAGAGAAAGCTTACTCTTTATGAGGCATTCTTTTTGAAGGTGTTGCTTCCAAATGACGACTGATGAAATTTTTGTCAATCTCCAAAACTCACACTTAAAACATTAATTCGCTCTTGTGCTACCTTTCTAGAAGAGGAGTTAAAACTTCTACTGAAATATTCATTTATGATCAGCTGTGGAGAAGTAATGATAACCGCGGTGCAAATCTGCCTTAGTCAGCTATTATTATAGTTCTAACAAACATGCCTGTCCCCTGGGAGCCCACCACAAAGCCCTGATAGAGCTGAACATCTCGTAGCAGAATAATACGAGTTGCAGCTGAAACGTGAGTCAATAGCCCACCTTGCTAAATATGTCCTGTTGATGGCAGAAGGTATTCCCACCAACCTCCTCCCTGGAACATGCTACCTGTGCTTGCTCTCTGAAGGTTTTCCACCCAGCAGGTTCAATTTGTGGCCCACGTTTTTTTCTCGTCCTCTTCAAAGTCTCAGCTGCCTCTGATACCTGCAGCCATGCTCTACAGCCTTTATTTCTTTCAGGCTTTTTTTTTTTTTAATGAGGTCATCTTTTCCAGATCTCTTTTTTCCAGTTCAGTAATGCAACAACTCCCTTGTGTTGCACATACTGTTTTTAAGGTAAGTCCCAGATATTTGCCTTTTTCACCCTCTTTCCCTTACCTATCCCTTCCCTGGTGACTCTAGAGAAGATGGCTTCAACTATCACCTTCACTGAGACAGCACAGAGTATCACTCTTCGCTCAGATTCTGTCTTTGTAGTTGTTTTCAAAATATCTTGTCTTCATGGGTTTTAACATACCAGCATTAATTCAGCACAGCTCAGAGCTATCCTGCTTTCTCAGGCTTTGAGAATTTTATTCCACTGTCCTTCCTTGATTAATATTCCTACTGACATCTCTGAGTCTTGGCCTTCCCTTACTGTCCTTCAAACTAAGCCCTGGTCAAGTCTTACATAATTTAGAATAATGTGAGCTCCTTTGAAAAATATCCTTTCTCTATCTTCCCTCTACCATTGTATAACCGTGCATGGGTCTCCTTGACCCACATGACCACCTACTCCTGTGCTTTCCTTCCCTGCACCCCTTTCCTCCACACAACTTTCAACAGTTTCAACACCACTCTTGTGCTATGACTGACAACTGTGTGTCTTACCCCACCTTACTCCTTAACTACAGTGTTGCTAGAGGAGATTCTGCCTTTCCAGTGCTTTTGATAACACCTTCATGGTCCATTGATTCAGCTTCTCTTTCAAGCATCCACAGCTTTGGCCAGTTTTGGATGTAAGGAGAATCCTTACAGGTTGGCTGTATAATGTACTCTTAATCTCTCCTTAAAGTTTTCTTCTTCAATTGGAGCAGCAAAACACTTCACAAAATCAAGGTAATTGATGGTTTGGAGGGCTGTTTATTGTGATATGAGTGATTATTTCCTCACCCCATTTGTCTGTGGTCTTGTATCACACACCAGGCTGGTTCACCCTCCAGTGCCAGGAATGTATCCCAGGTTGCACGGCCAGCAGAGTCAGCTGAAAAGCACAGTTTTCATTTGTCAAGACTTAAAATAAACATAGACTCAAGCATGCACACAATTTATTTTGCATATATTTATACATACCTTTCAGTTCAGTAAAAATACTTTTCCACAGCCTGGATGTTTTTAGAGAAATAAATTCCTTTTAGAACACCAAAATGTAATGTTTCTTGATAAAATACATACCTTGTATCTTGCAGTTGGTGGGGTAACTGCAGTTCTTTCACAGATCTTCTTCAGGCATTGTCACCAGGCATCTGTGGAAGTTCCCAGAACACGTGGCTGTGAGACATTCCCAACACCCAAACAGGCCCAGGACTGTGGACCCCTAGAGTTTGGGCTCTGAATCCCAGACCTGCAGCAGGCAGTGGGGATGATAATAAAGACCATTTATAGGCACCCTGGGTCCAGCTCAATATTTTCAGGGCTGAATGCCAGGGATGGTATCTTCCAGGATTTCACCTGGGGGTGAAATTTTCAGATTTGGGGAAAAATCTTCTCCAGGATACCACATAAGCTTTGTGGGCCATTAATCTTCTGTATTAAGATACATTATGAAACAAGCTTGTGGCATATTTGGATAAGTGGACCGCAAAAAGGATTCGGAGATGCACTGTTGGGACAGACCATGGAAGGTGCATTCTCATTTCCAAGGGTAACAGCTCCTTCCCAACTTAAATCAAGATTATTTTTGAGTGGTTTCAAGGATTTCTGACAGTGGACGTGAGTGTGAGCTCAAGTCCAAGGTTGTTTTACCTCCAGCTGGGATCAAGCATGGGCTTTAACTCAAGAAAGCAGTGAGACCGAAAGCTGAGGATGTGTGAGATTCTTCTGATGGACAAACATGAAAAAGAAATCAATCCGCTGAATGGGAGGTCATGTAGTCACACAGCTGTGACCCCACAACAGAGTCTGGACATGCAGCACCATTGGAGGCAGGAGGTGAAGGAGAGATAAAGCTCCCTTCCGCCCTTTAAGAAATCCATACTCACATAAGCAAATACTCTGTCACTTTGACGTCGTCATTTTACCTGCTCTCCTTAATTTATCTGCAAGATAAATCTACTTCCTACCTGTACATTTTCTACAAATTGAAATGATGACTTTCTTATAATCATGTTGTCAGTCAAGAATGCAACATTCCCATGGAAGTTGAAGGTCTCCAAGGAATCATATTCAACAATATATGAAAGTTGGACATATATATGTAAATCGTTACATATGTAAATGATTTTGATTAATATATCGGTGTAAATAGCAATACCAAGCCAAGATCTTGGTCTTGTGCTTTTCTAGGGTGTGTTTGAATTCACAGCAACACAAAACAAAATACAAAATTGTTACACTACCAAAATGCCATATCTGAAGATTAAGCAAATTGTGTTATTTTTACTTCATATTCTTTACTCCTATCCATTTATTTGTCGTTACTTCTATTCACTCTTATTTTTAAAGATCACATTCATCATTGATATCAACAGGAGAGGGAAAGGTATGAGCAATTGCAAGATGCAGCACTCCTCTCAGGACTCCATGTAGGTGACAGTGTCCATGTATCTCCCCAGGCAGCTCCAGGCTAGGCAAGCCTACATTTGCATGGAGTTGTGGATTATGGCTGGAAACAGGCCTACTTTTTGGAGCTATGTTCAAGATTTGTCTGAAACTTTTCTTTGGGTTGGCAAACTCATCTCTATGTCTGATTCATAGGATTGACCTTGTATCAGAGTCTTTCCCTCTGAAATCACCAGATTTTTTCCTCCTTTACCCAACTGCCTATTTTCATAATAAAAGGCTGTGAAACCATCTTTCGTCAGCCAGATTTTCCTGATTTTGTCCTTAGAGATATGTAATTTTCACGAGGGGATCACCAGAGAGCCCTACATGAGCACCCTGCCTGTGAGTGCAACCTTTTCTCCATTATGAAACCAGCCTGAAAATCACAGTGTGTGTCCATGAGAGGAAAAATCTGCCAGAGGCAGAAGAAACACTCTGGCTATCTGCAGTGATCTGGTTGAATGTGATTTTTTTTTGTTTTTAATGGATTGTTTTAAAGCTGGATCATTTTGACAGAACAGGCTAGGATTGAGGTTTTCACCAAAAGTAGTCTGAGGATGAGGTTCTCACGAGTTACACAAGGAAATAAATGCGTGGGGCTGTTGTCCCCATGGGATGGCTGGCAGCATCTGGGCAGCACAAGAGCCGGGCCTTACAGCCCACACTATCAGATTGCGTCTGCTCACACCTCAACCCCAAGTGATTTCTCGTGCGACAGGGAGAACGTTGACTCCCTGGGAAGCTGGCTGTGCAAGGCAGACCATGGGCAGAGGCAGCCCCGGAGGTCAAGGACTCAGTCCCGCTGTTCAGAGCCCAGTTCCACGGCTCAGGGGTTCAGCCCTCCCCGACAGGGAGATGTCGGGGGTGGGGGATGGAGGGACTGGGTACCAGCCGCCAGGACCCGCCCCGACGGCCGCCGCCCTGTGCCGCGCGTCCGCCCGGCCGCGCGTGTCCGCGGCAGGAGGGAGCGCACGGCAGCGGCTCTCAGCCGCCGGGTGAGGGGCAGCCTGGCTCCGGCCTTATCCTAAACGCCACACCGACTTTGCAACCGAAATGTGCGGTTCAGTGCGGCTGGAGACGTGGTTTGAAAAGGTGACCGGGGTGTGCGCACACGAATGCCTGGGATGAGACTTTTGTGTTGTCTCCCCTTCCCCCGCTTCCTGAAGAACTAGGGCAGATCGGCCGAAGGGCTCGCTGGTACAGCCCCCTCACCTCCGCCCCCGTAGGAGATGTGCTGATAAGGCCGCGCAGGCTGCGCGCCCCACCGCCTTCCTGCGCGGCTGCTGCGCGGCGGGTGCTGCGCTGGGCCGGGGCTGCTGCTCCAGCACTGCCAGGGAGGGCTTCCATGGGCAGAGAGGTTCACAGTGTAATGAACAGCCTTATCGTCGCTGGTATCTTTACAACTGCTTAGATGACTTTTTAATTGTGGCTTAATGCATTTAATTATGACAACTCTTCCCCATTTTCAAGTATGATGTATTAATATTACAGATCATTAACATTGCTAAATTACTGTAATGACACAGAGTCCTCAGTGTCCCAGTTAGACGGAAAAAAGACCCGCTCTTCTCATTTGACTCTTTTGTTATTAGCCTTATAGGAAATTCATGCACGATTCTTGAGTCTTTAAAGCATGTAGGAGAGGCTGCTGCTGCTGCTGCTACTGCACCCTCCTTATTAAATTATTGATAGAGAAAATCCCCCATGTAAAACTTCCCGAGCCCGAGACGGCACAGGAACTAATATTGTCTTTCTAATATCCACTTCATCAATGTAAAAGTTAGAAAGCCTCGGCTCTTGAGAGGGTCCCCCCCCCCTCCTTCATAATTAGAGCAGACCGTATTTAACATCTGCAAAATAGTCATGCTTATAAGGAATGAGAAATGCGAGATGTTCCATTCTGTTTGCAATGGTTAGACCGTTTTAATCTCTTAACTTCAATATATGTCCTCTAGCAGGCTATACTTCTTGGATTTCATTTTTAGATCCTTAAGGCTGCATATATCTGTCAAACAGACATAATGAATTTAAAGTGCTAATGCCTAGAAGACCAGAAAAAACATTGAAATATATCCTCGGATGATTAAATTACCACCTCTAGCTACTTTACCTCCTTATGTCCAAACAGATTTCCCTTTTTACTTACCAAGTACCGGATCTGGGAGATGTGGAAGATGTAATTTCATGGTTAAAAAAAAAAGAGGGGGGGGGGAAGAGAGAAAAAAGCCCCTCAACCCAAAACCAACCCATGCACGGATCTCTAGACAAGCTTTTTTTTCTTTTTTTTTTTTGTTTGTTTAAATATCGTTTCAGATATGTGCCTATAAGATAGGACTTGCCACTGACTGGAGGTATTTTTCAATTACACCCGAGCTCCAGGGAAAGCCCGGGGTGGGAGCCCGTGACTTTGCAGCGCTCACCTAATGGCTGGGGAAAGCGGGGGGGACGAGATGCAGGCGCGTCCGACGGCGGCGGCGGCGGGTGCAGAGGGTCTCCCTGCCCTGCTTGGCGCCCTCTGCCCCTCCCCGGGGGCTGCCTCTGCTCCCCCGCCGCCGCTGCGGAGCGGGGCGGCCCCGGCGGGGTGGCCCAGAGGGGCTTTGGTGGAGGGATGTGGGGGCGATCCCGGCCCCGAGGGTGCCACGCATCTGCGAGGGACCCGCGAGTCTGGGGAGAGCGGGGACAGAGGGAAGGCGAGCAGATTTGTCGCGCTTTGAAATGAAACGTTATAATCCCTCCAACAATCCTGTTGACTGTGAGCTGTAGCGCCGGGAGTACAACACGGCGGTAAAAAAAAAAAAAAAAAAAA